>CAJPEX010000228.1:1996-135837 GCA_905338405.1 Notodromas monacha | reverse complement strand
CCCCCTCCTCAAAATCGCAGTGCCAGGCACAACCTGGTACCGGTTACGGTGTCAGGATGTACCGGGCACCGTAGCATCCTCGATGACTACCTTTTCTGTAAATAGCATCCTCGACAACCACTTCTTCTTGACGCCATTAGAGTTGTAAAACCTTATGAAGGTTTCTAATTGAAAATACTATATAAGTCTCATCCTTACTCTAATTATTAGATCAGTTGTGTTCAGCTGTGCGTTTATCCAAGCCCGAGCTCGTTGAGTTGTTATTCGTTGTTATCCATTTATTCCTGAAATATATTTAATTGCTTAAACTAGGAATTCCTAATAGGAATCCCAGTCCTGTCCCGGACTGATCAACTTGTTTTATTTATCCAACACTCGACATCAAATTATATTGGAGACTCTGTCCTCAATACCATCCATTCAGCTAATAAAAAAAATGCCCTACAGCACAGAGGGACTTCCTTCTATAGCTCTCTTTGTGACATGGATGTTATTTTTCCAGATGCCAAATTTTCAATTTACTTTACAGAGGTACACTATTCGATGTTCCAAATGTTCTTATTGGTTTGAAAAGATATTCATTGAATCAAATTCAAGTGGAAAAATTTTTTTTCATGAAATTCTGAAGAATATTCCTTCCATAAAACACCAATTAAAAACTATACAATGTAAGTCTATGGGAAAACAAGATTTGACTTGGGGACAATCCGACATAGGGACACTCTTGATGCACCAATTACGTCCGCATCTGGGGGTCTCACTGTATATAAAGTATATTTATTTTTTTCATTTATTGAAGTATTTATTTATTTATTCATCAATTTACAGTACTGCATATATACAGTATATACTATGTGTGTGTGTGTACATATACATTCACACACACACACATACGCTCATATTTACAGTATATATATATCTTCCTGTTCCTTTATTTTGGACACCACTTGCAGCTCCTCTGACGTCACTGGCGCCCCACTTCCTATAATTCCCTCTTCTACCCCCCCAACCCTGGAGCACATTTTCCTCTACCCCAGCCTTGACTGGGAAAACGAGGTCGCATGTAAAGAGAATCATAGGGGGGAGTTTGTGCATCCTCTGATGGGCTCAGGTCAGACATGCCTATACCTCTTTCTTTTTTTTTTTTGCTTGTGTGTGGGTTTGGAACCATTATTAATCCTATATATACTGGCTCCACAAGTGGCACCAATGATGAATAACCCACCACTGTCATTTCAAAGATCTGCATTCAAATCAATCAACATGATTTTGACATCTGCAAAAAAACATGCAGTACTTTTATTTTAGTTGAGTGGATGCGATTCTAAAATTATTTCCTAAAATGTAAAAATAATTGAAATAAGTTGTGGTATGCCTTTAACACCATTATCCAAAATTTCCACAAGAAACCACAATATGCACCACAAAATATCCATCATCAAGAAAGTGACAAATTCAAGTTACCCAACCTAAATTCCAAATCATCTGAAACCCTGACAACTTTCTCATGTATATTTATGGTTCAATCAACAGGATAGAACTTGCATTTCTACTTGGCAGATTTCATGAACCATACTCCATATGGTTGGTCCTTCAAATTTTCATAAACTTTCTCATTCCTCTGGACATGCAGACAATGTTTGACTGTAAACTTTGAAATGGAATATCATTTGGATTATTTTGGCATATTTACTGAGTCATCGTGAAATTTTGGCCACTGCAGACAGTTCGTAAATTACGATTTTTATAAAATTGACATGGATTCAGCATTTATGCATCAAATGCATATCCATAGAAATCCTGCCATGAAGAAAACTTTTTTTGAATTACAGCATTTATAGAAGCCTGGCAATGCTCAGGGAAATTACATACATTTCGACCTTTTTCAGTCATAAACAAAATCTGCCCAGAACCTAATTTCTGGGCATTTGTTCTTATAAATAACCCAAAGTATTTTTTTCTTGCAAAGAAAAAAAATAAAAATGCACACGAAATCGCGCTAAAATCATCCATAATTTCCTCCACACACAATTCCGCACATTTTCCCGCAATCATCATCAGCACAAATAACCCCGTCCACGTGATGAGCCAGGATGCGTTATACACTGATTGCAACCCCTTGGAACCCGACACTTGTTTCCACCAAATGAAAAAGACGAACCCGGGATAAATAACTCATCCCTTATTATCATCTCACGCACGAGTGTCTTTCTCTCTCTCTTTTAGTTCCACCAAACACGGCACTCATTTCCTCAGTAAACACCACAAAAACAACAAGAGCCACATTATTTTGCAATACTATGATAAATAAAAGAAGAAGGGGGGAAATAACCCGGGAAAGGAAACTATTCCTTGACACGCGAGCCTGGATTGTAAAAAGGCCACCATGCAGGAATTTATTTTTTACACAAAGGCATGAGAAACATGATGACACAGTTCCCATAATTGTATTATCAAATATATATATATATACATATATATTTTTTTGAAAAAAAAAAACACATATATTAACATATGCATGGGATGAATATGCAGTGTTTCTAAGCCTTCAATGCAAGCTGGTTTTATTGATTGAGGTTGATAAGCGCATATGGCATAAGATTAGGTTATATTTGGTTTAGTACTGTATATGCATTTGTATGTTTAGTCATGGTTGGATTTTGTTGGGAGTACATGCATATATGTAACCATGGATTTTCAAGCATTTATGCATTATATGAAGTATAAAACCCAGTAGTTTAATCTTTTCATACAAGGCATTTTCCTCTGGGAAATCAGAATTCTGGTTCATAACTTTAAACGAAAGCTTTTTTTCAATCATATATTATTTATTCACAACCTTTATTTATTTGGAAATGCTTTTTTTGTAATTACCTATAGTATTTCATGGCATTTTCCATATGCTGCATCACCAACACAAAATTTGCCAAGATCAGACAAATTTCCACCATATTGAGCTTGTTTGTTAAATTTTTTAATTCTCCAGCAGAAGGACTTTAAAATGATTTGGAGCATTCTTAAAAGCCCTAAAAGTGTCACAAAATCAAGAAAATATGTAAATTTGAAGATTACACTTAGTTCATATCACATTGATAAAATATATATATACAGCAGATATTAACATTGAGTGGATCCAGAGTCAAAACTATACTTTCTTCTGAAATTCTCAATTTTTCAATCAATTTAATTTTTTTTCAACTTTATTGGCTTCCAAAAAAGCATCAGAACTTCATGCCCAGAAAACTAGCATAATTTCCGGTAAACTTTTCTAAGGTCAGGAATTTCAACGTGATGTTCTCCATCAATTAGCCGTTGAAAACTTCATGGCACAGATATTTATTTTAAACCATACGTCACTAAAAGATACCACAATAATTCCAAAATACTCTAATTACGACGCCTTTTAAAATTTAAAAACAAAAAAACCATTGGGTGATTTAAAGTGAACTGCGCGTTCAAATGAAAAAAAAACTACATAAACAATTTTCAAGCAAAAATGGATGAATATCAAAAGTACTGTAAATCAAATTCAATACAGGCAAAAAACAAATATGTTACCTTAAGGAAAACTTTCTTGTTTTTGCTTCACTCAATGCTCAGTATATCAGATACATGTTTTGAATGAATTTAATTTCAACCAAACCGTTTGTTCACTCAATTTTGACTGAACCTTGCCAGTAAGGTGCTTTTTTATTTTGGCATTGCAGAAAATACCCATATATTTTTAAATTATTCAATTCACCACTGATCCACAACAGATCCTTTGATGCCCCCCTGCAAGTTACTACATTGGTACCTGACAAGTGGTATATACACATGCAAGATTTTACTGGAATCATGGATAAATCAATCTGCAGATACCATTTTCAATACTTTGTTATCATTAGGAAATTACTTGATGATAAATGTGAATCAGTAAAGAGTTGTACAAAAGAACGACTCAGAGCAAAGTTGTAGAAAAAAGAATGTACGACTCAGGTGCAAAACAAAGAAGATGAGAGAAAAGGAAGAGATTAATTACTCTTCCTGACAGGGCAATTCTTGAGGCTAAAATATATTCAATAATACATTGTATCATATATTGACCTTTGTTGAAAGACGTAGCCTTGCATTCCATCCTCCCCTCCCAGATTTGTCCCTCAATTAAGAAGTACCCTTCCAGGTACTCTGACCTTGTATACTGATTATCTTGAGTATATAAACTCCAGTAGCATCTTCCGAAAATCAGGCATTAGAGCGCTGACCAGTGTATAGAGATCCTGAGTAGGAATCCTCCTAGGTCTTGTCTTGTGTCTGATTTATTAACTAAAGGCAATAAATACTAAACTGCTGGAAAACTGTGTTTTCACTACTTTGCCTATAAAGGATATGCACAAACCTTAACTATAAAGAAGTCTTGAAAGTGTAAATATACACAACAACTTCATCCATATACTGCAGTACTGTGCACACAAATTTTGAGGTACAACAAAGGTACCTCAACAGAATTTCACAGTTATAGAAATGAGTTTCAAACAGATTGGGACTCTTGAACTTTGATGAAAAGTCTCTTTCCAAAATCTCATGATGACCAAAATAAACTACTAGCCTGCTTGTATACAGTTTCTCCTCAAAGATTCTCTCCAAATTGTTTAATCAACTACAACTTATCTGGGAGCAGGCTGAAAACCTTGTGCTTTAATTTGTGTTTGTCAAATTGTATTATGATGTAATTGTTGTTACAAAATTTCCTTTTTGTAATCTATTATGAGGGGAACAAAGTGTATGCATTTATATCAGTTGTAAATTTGCACATTTTTTTATGCATCTCCATTTCTGTTGATACCCATAAACAGCATATTTCTCTACTTTCATTCTGATGTGATGCAATGTGTTTGGATGAATGAGGTTATGCAGGGGAGCTGGGGTCTGGATGTGGGAACATTGTTTGAAACCTTTTGAATGCTGAAAAGCGGAAAATAAAGTTTCTTTATCTATCAATCAATAAAGGTATTAACCATCATTTAAGGACAACTTCATATGACCACAACACTTGGATGGAGCGTTTAAATTTGCTGCATTATATATCCATCAAAGATGTTACTGCACACTCATATACACTCAATATTTACATGTTTCAGAATCAGTGATGGAAACCACCTTCTTATTGGAAATCAGATGACCCATCAAGGATCACTTCAGCATGATCATCAGAGGTCAACCTTCTCCAGCGACGACCGTTGACCAACTAACCATCATCACACATGAGGAAAAAGCATATATACAGGAAAGGAAGGACAAGAGCGAGAGAGGAAACAAAAAGGAGAATTTTTGCAGAGGGGAAGACGAGTACAGTACATATATATATATATATATATATATATATATATTTGGGGGTTTTCTTGGGGCGGGGGGGTTGATAAGAGGCGCGCAACAAGAGAGGGCCTCAGAGACGTGTTGCTTCTCACCCCCCTTTCCTCAACACCAAAAGCAGCAGAGGAACCCCCACAACCCCCACCACCACCCCCAGCAACGCGGAAAAACCTCTGCTTGTGGCGCCAACGTGCGCCCTGTCCGTCAATCCTCACTCCCTCTCCATGGCCATGTATTTGGGCTTATAGCAGAGGGCGTGGAAAGCGAGGCACACGCTCCCTATATACAGTACAGTACAGTATGTACTTTACTGTACATACACCACCACACAAAAACCCCGCGGATGCCAGCACAAAACATCCTGTTTGCAAAACGGCGCGAACCCCGCACGTGGGGTTTTTTTTAATTTCTACCACCACTTCAACCTTAAATGTTAGGATTAAAATTCTTGCAATTCTTATACCTATAGCCCAACCAAGTCCTGCGGCAATTTATTCTCATTTTTCTTTGCATTAGATAAAATATAGACAGCAGAAAATAACTTCTCTCAATTCTGAGTCTGTCTAAAAAAAAAAAAAACTGTAGTTGCAGCAAAATTGGCCTCATTTGGATTTGGTGTGAGGTTTCAGAGATCTATTTTGTCAAAACAAAACATAGCTATGTTCAAGGAAAAATACCCTGACTTAGCATTCAGAGGGCAGTTGCCAAAGGGCATATAATATGCCTTCATGGTATAAATTTAAGTTATAAAAGGATGAATGTGGTCTTTCATGTGTATATCCATACTACCAGCTCAATCATCTGAGATGAGAACATTTTGTGGATGTATTTCTTGGATTTTCATAACCTTGGGGTAGTACATGTAAACCTGTAGGAAGAATATTAATTCAATTTGGAAAATACCTAAATGTAAGAAATGCAAGGGGATGTACAGTATTTCAAATATATAGGGCATTTTCTATCTGACATACTTGATTGATAACAACTTTTATCCATTGATGAAGAGCTTTTTTAGACACAAAATATTATACTTCAATGTACCTAGTTTATTTTTGCAAAAGGGTTTGCGTACAATTGAAAAAATGTTCAAGAAAACCATGGGATGCAAATTTCTGGGACAATGAACACAAGAGTTGGCAATTTCATTCATGCTTACAGACTTAGTAAGAAATACTATCTGATTGGTCCTTGATTTTTCAGAAGATTTCTCAACTTAAGAAATACTGTACCAATAAATTGATTTTTAATGGATCTTGTATTTAGACTTCATGGTATGTCCTTCTTGTGTCATTGTGCAATTTTGGCAACCAAGGAACCCTTGATATACTTTGCAACTGTCTTGCTTAAGGAAAATGAAGATCTGCTAGGGGGATCCTTCCCTCTATAGTACTCACGAAACTTCGGAAAATTCTGCATGATAATGTGCAGCATTATTCCATCATTGACAAGCTCTTCACTCATAATAACTGTCTTCTGAATTGATGGTTGAGAGAAAAACAGGATACAGTTTTTTATATTTTTGATAAGCAATTTGACCCTTCATTATACACATCAAAACATACAAAACACACATATTCTATACAATTTTTGAATATACATACATTCACTTATTTCTAAGTGCTTTGAAAACATATGTGGACTTCCCAAACAACCCCCATACAGTACAGTATTATACACTGTAACCCAGATATTAATTTGCATACAGTTCAATTTGCATTTTTCAAAAAAGGTAAACATGTATTAAATCTATGACAGAATGAAGGAATACTGCGGCAGAGCCAAGATATTTTTGGTGCAAAATATTTTGATGTACAGGACTGTATATCAGAAAAAATCCAAATACATTTACAGTTGAACTTTAATAACTGAATCCTCCCTTAGTCGAATACCTCCCTAAGTAAATTTTTTCAGGTCATGTTTTGTTCAACCTATCTGAATTCACTTGAAAACAATACATTAAAAAACCTCTCTGATTCAAAGGTTATTCCCCTCAAGTCTACATAAGATAAGTAAAATTATCATGACACAAAAAAGAAAAAAGCAATAAAAACAGATAGTGATGCATTTTTAAAGGAAGTTTTTGCATGCATTAAATGCAACATTGATCTGTCTATGGACATGTATTAGATGCGTGAGTTTTTCTCAAGTTGCTCATTGAAAAGTTGCCTGGCCTTGAATGAATATATTCATTAATTGTCACAATGGAATCCGGATATCCGGGGTATTGTTTTGTGGCAAATCGAGTTGCCTTTCTTTCTGTGCTTTTAGAGTTATTTTATTTGTGTTTTTTTTTGTGAGGAAATTGTTCTTTTAATCAGATATATGCTGACGCTCCACACACGCCAGACCGGTTACTTCAATTTCATCTGTTTGAAGAATTTGCAATTGTTTTGCATAAAGTTGTTTGGTGAATTTTGCATATGATGATGATGAAATATAGTCAGTCTCACTAAAAGTGGCACAGAAGCATGTTGTTCTCTATTCCTCTTCATTAAAACTAACATACAATGCTAAAGTCTCTAAAGAGAACTTTTAACATATATTGCCTGCAAGCCGCGTAAACACTCCCACACTTTGTTTTTCCTCTAATTTGGAAAGATAATGCTATTTTCAAGTAAAATTAGCCACAGGAAGTGAAACACATAATTGGGCAAATGAACCCCTGCCTCCAAATCCAGCATCCTTTTAACTGATTCAAAGAATCAATTTCAACCCAAGAATATCACCATGTCTAATTTATGGCAAATCTTCTATGATTCCCAGAACAAAAGGGCTTTGTTTTGTAGCTCAAACCTCTATAATTCAAAACCTCCCCAAGTCAAAATTTTTTTTTTTGCTGGTCCCCTGAAATTCAAATTAGAGAGCATTTGAATGTAGAAATAATAGAGTTAAATTCATTTATGAGAAATGGTACACTCATAATACTCTTATAATTCAGTTTTACCCAATCCAAAATATGGTTTCAATATTCTTTCCCCAGGTTCAATTTCAAATCACAATTATACAAAGGAGAGGGATCAACAATAGGTCCTGCCGCATGTCCGCCCGCGGCAAAGACCCCTCACCGCATCATCCAGTCTATATATCCTCTATATGCATACAGTACACATATGCATATATACCGTAATACGGTATGTGCTGTGTATACCTCCGCTCGCTATTGCACTCATTGCATTTCAGAGAGACCCCGGCGACAGACACATGAGCCAGACAGACAGACAGACAGACGGACAAGGTGGACTCGCAGTCTTTCTTTACACACATACATGCATAAGCGCTTCCAATACATGAGGCACCTCTGATGCATGCGAAAATCCCCAAGCTGGAGTCGCATCCCCTGCTCTCTTCCTTATCCATGAGTCACATAGATGACAATAAGCTTAATCTTTTCTGTTAATACTTGAACTCTGGTCCTAAAGGTTCTGAATCATTGCATACTTCTGAAGAACATGCCACAGATTTCATCATTGCCTAAAAAAATCAGAATGTAGAAGGACTGTGTAACAAATTTCAAGGGTCCAGAAAAAATTGTTACAGAAACATTTTTGTTGTTGAGAACACATATGACATGAGCATAGAGAACCCTACATGGTAAAAAAAAATAATGTACTGTATATTTGTTATACTGTACTGAGAATATTGCTGTAGAATGATTAAGAGAAATGCCACCCATTTACACATTGAGCAGACCTGAAATTAAGTCCCTTGCCTCCAATTTTCAAGAAAATCATACCCACATTATGAAACCATAAACATTCTTTGAAGAGCTGCAGCTATACATAATATGGGTAAAATAATTTTTAAAATGTCATATACAGAGGATCAACAAAATTGTGGCTCAACTGCACTGAGACATTTGCTTATTGTTAACAGGTGTAAACCATATTCTGTTGGTAAGGGATGAAGTCAGGGACCTGATGTACAGCAGGTACATTATATGTATAGGAGAGAGAAAATTGCATGAACACTGGCACATTTTTCAATGAAAACATCAATCTTTCAAAATGGTTACAAGTGTCTCTACTGTACTTATATTTATACAGACCATCATGCCAAAAGAGAAAAAAAACTCATCTTAGCAGAACAAGATCGGGAAAAAGGACATTCAGGTTATGCTCTTCTGTATGCCACTGGCATCAAAGGTTGTTTCTTGCAAATGTTGCTTTTCCTATAACACCCCCAACCCCATCATTACTATATATACTGTATTCAACAGGTATAAAGTTCTTCTTCGGCGAAAAGTTCTTGCTTGCCATCATATAGTGAACATATATGAGCATATAGTGAACATTTATTCGGTCCCTGATGTATGACAAACTCAATCCATACCCATGAAGAAACCGTTCTTGCACGATGTAATGCAGAAATGTTTCCCTAAAGCACGATTTCCCTATTATAGACGCATGATTAAATATTCTATACGTATAATGAATCATATATTCTGTAGATGATGAACAAAACAAGAAAACATAATCTTACAATATTATGAAAAAGTGTTGGAAAAATGAAAGCAAATTCCCACTTTTTTCTCACAACACGTTTGCAGCGTTTCCTCCTTTATACTTGTATATATTGACATTCCGATCCTCGAAATAATGAAGACGTCATATTTAAGAAGCGGAAATACAGGACTCACGCAAATAATAAATCCTGTCACTGAATCATGTGCGATAACATCGAATAATCCACTCAAAGTAAGGCAAGCATCCAGTAGAGTTGAAATCGCAAATTTTAATAACGACACTGTAGCTTCGCCGAAGAAGAACTTTTCATCCACATGATGCGTCACATTTCCACATCACACCGCACGTATATACAACGACGCGTTCGTATATTACGCGCACATGTTACGCACTATATACTCTCTTTAACGCGGAGAACACACGTGAGTTACGTTATCTTTTCATCACTCGATACAAATACGCATACGGAATATGCATACTCCACTTCACTCCATCACTTTTTTCACGCGGCGCTATACCCGGAGTGAATATAATACCGCGGAGGAGAAGGAGCTCGAAGACGAACGCGGCCATCTTCGGCAGAGGCTTGGCGCCGACTGACGTAGCACCACACACACGCACCGGGGAAACCACCTGTTGAGCGCGGGCTGCGGCTCACATCACAGAGCGGTGCAGCGAAGCGTGGGCGGACAGGATTGTACTGTACTGTACTGTATACTAATTACTACCCTCGTACGGCAGGGCAGACGATGACGTTTTATATTACGCGCCCAGCATTATGTGATGGGTCCTGGTGAGGGTTGGACTATTCTCTGGCGCGAGTTTTTATCTGGGATTATCATCATTATCTTTATCAACAGAGATAACTATCCCGAAAAATGCCTCATCTGGAATTAAAGTGTCATATGAGATTTTGACGTATTTTTATATATACTGCAGTATATTGGATTGGTAATTTATATCTTTATGGAGTTCAACTTAAATGGAAAAGGAAGAACATTTGAGTTATAACTCAAAGACAATGTCTGCCCCTGTGGAGGCTTTGAATTGAGGGAACAATCATTTTTTGTTGGAACAGAAAAAAAGTGATTTTAGGAAATTTTAATCTTTGGTTTTCTGGTCTTGAATTGCTTCTTAACCCTTGTGCAGCAAAGTTGGGTTATTTTCACAAGATTTTGTCCCCATGAGGACAGAAAATAAAAAAAGGATAATTTTAGAATGAAGGCCTAAGTCAGGAAATAATCATATAATTTTTTTTATTATCCTGCAGACAATTTTGGCTAAAAAAAATTATTACCTGGGTGGAATTTTCTCATGCAGTTCCAGCATAGAATTACCATACTAGGGATTTCTTGAGACAATGGAATTTTCTGCACCCAGATTTTTCCTGCAACCTTGGGGCATTTCAGTAACCTTTGACAAACTGAAATGCCCCCCCCCCCCAAAAATCCTGTTTTTGCCACAGGATGGTCTGGATTCCTCTGTTGTTCAAGGGTTAAATGAGTTGAGAGGATGATGAATTTGGGGACATGGGTTCATTTCCCCCTAATAATCTTTCAATTCCTTTTAAAATGCAGGAAGTTAAATTTTTTCCTGCATTTCTCTTTCCTCTGTCAATAAAGTAATAGGCAAAGGGCATCCAGAAAATTTGAGTATAATTGAGGTTTGAAGGGGGAAAACCTTTGAGGTTCTTAATGTATTGCTTGTAGAATAAGATAATTCAGACAGCAATTCAGCTGAATACATTAGTGTTAGCTTCTTCATTTGGTGAACAATGAGGCTCATTGTCTCAATGTGGGCCTAAATGTCATAGGCAGTAACAAATGTGTAATTTCAGGTTGCTTGTGGATCATATCACTCATATATGCATACTCTATTCCTTTCTCACTATTTGTGCACTTCTTTTGATGCTATTCCAAGCACCAAAAGCAGATTTAAAAAAAAGGGGGCACCAGAAAAATACAATTCAATATTTTATTCAGCCACAGCATCACATGTACAAGAAATGCATGTGCAGAGAATTATTCACTCATAGGCTGGAACTTCTCACCTTCAGGTTTCTCAGTTTTTGTGATCATTCTTTGGTTTCACTGGGATTTTCCTGGGTTTTGAATCCACCTTGGCCTTTGCTGAAGAGTGTTTCTTGCTGGGTATTGATGTGGGATTTTCCTTATTGGCTTTGCTGAAGGAGGGTATTTTTGCAGCCAGTCTTCTGCCTGGGTTACTGATTGCATCACTGGTGGTGGGTGACATTCTATATACATTTTGCAGATTTACATATGTTCATCAGAAAAGGCTGATGGTCAATGAATGATTGATTTCACTTACTTTTTCACAATGGGCCTGTTTAGGCGGACATCAGTGGGTGCAAGTGCCACAGAGTCCCCCACATCAAAGTCTTCACCATCATAAGTAGCATTGGCACCTTCACTAAAGTCGAAAACACTGGTTGGGATTTCCTCCACATGTTCATTGAACCTGACAGACTTTTTGCGTTTGACCCCAGCTGGCAAAACAGGTTCAGGAAAGGCATCATCCTGTACAATAAGAGGACCAGGCATTTGCATGTCTGCATTATGACTGGTTCTAGAATCATCTGAAGTGGCAGTAGATGGCGCTGAAGAGATGCCTTCATCACTGTCTGCCCCTGTGATGTCTGTTGCATTGTCTTCATCCATTGAGTCTTGATGAATACCTGTCAGAAAGAAACATCAATGTGGGATACAGTATGTGAAAGTTCTGTGTGTTTGCAAATACATGTGGAAAGGAGTGAAGCAGAGACCTATTTTTCTCTCTCTCTACACAAACACACACACCTTGGACAGCATGGAATGGTAGGTTTGCAGAGGCAGGGCCAGGAAACCCATCAGCCTGATGAGTGACTGGAATGGTGTCATCAATTATGTACTGGTCACACATCTCAGCAATGAACTGGGGCTCTGCTTGCTGGCCCCAAACTGTCCTGCTTCCAGCTGATAGATTCAAGTCCAGCCAGGAACTTTTCTGCTTGCTGGGGGCCTTTTGCAAATTGGGCACATTCAGGGTCCTCAAATGCAATCCTGAAAAATAAAAAAAATTATACAGATGGTGCCCTGCAATTCAATGTTTTCTACATTTTGATTCCCTCTTCAGGTCAAATTGCAGGGCAAGAGGTTGAATTGCAAGTCAACATCCCAGAAAATTTGACAGTTCAATTGCAGGTTGGTCAAATTGGGGATTGTCAATAAATTGCAGGACATCAAATTGTTTTGGGTACCACCTGTACTGTGCACACTACACCCTCAAGCTCATGAATGTACAAATATCTTCATGGAAGAAGTACCCTGTATATGAACTCACCATCAACAGTAGCAAATAAAATAGGGGTCTTGTAGCTGACAGCATCTTTGGACTTTCTTGCCTTAGTGGCCCCACTTTTATCCAAATGTCCACCCTTGGTTTCTCCACTTCCTGCTGAAGCTGGGCTTCTGTATGACATTGGCTGCTTCAGGGGCAGAGCTGACATCACTCTACTTTCTCCATAGATTGATGTACTGCTCCAGCAGCAAATTATGGAATCGAATTTCAGCTTGATTTGAGGATTGAATATCAGCACCAACACTGGGTAGAATACTGCAAACAAGAACCTGGAAGGACAGCATCATTCTCACAGACATGAAAATAAATCTTCATCTCACAGAATTTTTTTTTTACAAAAAGTAAGGTACATCAGTACACTACAATACAGTGGGTGTATGCAGCATATTTGTAGGATGTCCAGAAATTAAAATAAAACAACTCACACAAGAGAAGACAAAAACAGTAACCAAACACGAAACAAAGTACTAAACTTCACTAACTTACAGAAACCACCCTCAACCCAACCCACCCCTCCCCCTTTGGATGTGGGAGTCTCGGTTGTGCCTTGTGAACGCTGAAAAGCGGCAAATAAAGTTTTCTGTTCATTCATTCTTTCAGTACCTATATTCTTGAATCATATCTGCAAAATGAAAATCCTGATGGTATACTTCATAATTGAATTTTATCAAAGGAGTTGGGTGCAAAAACAGAAACAAAGGATGACTAATAAATTTCATTATTTATTTATATGCCAACCAAATGGAGGTGGAAATTCCAAAAATAAGAAATGTATGGAGATAGATTTCCTGTGTCATATCTAAAGCAAGTGTAATTTCACAACAACAAAGTATTCCTATACCTGAACCATGTGAGGACACATGACAGAGTGGTACCATTGAGGACCTCAGGAAGCGCAGAAATGGTGGAGTTGGAGGAGGAGGAGGACCCTGCAGCACCAGAGTCCTTGGTGGCCACAGCAACAGCACCGGATGCCTGCTGAACGCTGGTATAATTGACATAGAACCGGGTCGTGACCTGTTCCACGCGCAGGTTCACTATGTACGGGAGCCAGAAGAACAAAAACGCAACGAAGACAGCGAGCGACACCTTGGTAGCGTCAGCCTCGCGAGAAAGCTTCGGAGTCCGAAATATCCCGCGCGATGACGCTGACGGGTTCCGTCGCCTACTCGCCCACGGATGAGAGTCGTCTCTCAGTTCCCTGCGGATCAAACACCCGAGCCCGACGAAGAATCCGATCGTGCCGACGTTGAAGACTGCGACGACGAGGATGAGCATGAAGATCTCGAAAGGTAGTTGACGATCTGCGTCCAAAGGCGAGCAGGAGTACCTTCGGTTTTGTTTTTTTCGTACGGAGCAACAGCGTCATCTATTAGTAAGTTTTTGAAACAAGCGCTGCACACGCTTCTCACCTCGGCGGGAAGGGAGCGTTGGTGACGACACCCGTGGCTAGGACCACCACAGAGCCCAAGGACACCAGCCACAGCATCAAGCAAATGACATTTACTCTACTCAATGTCATGACTCTCTTGTACCACAAGAAGGTTCTTAGAGCCAAGTACCTATTCAAAAGCACAGAACTTTACTTTATGCACAAAAGTGCCAATTTAATGAAATGTCTCATACATCTAGTGACTTTTCCTCCTACTATTAATCAGCACTCAGCATGTTGCATTAAAAAATGTCCCTATAATGAAGCATGAGTCAGTTTATGGTGAAATAATGGTACTGTACCATTACAAAAAATCACTCAGTCTTAGTAACTTATACAAGAAAATAAGTTCTGGATATACAGTACAGTACCTGTATATAGAGCGGGATTATATCACTCCATATAATAACAACTTAGTTTGATCAGTATTGGATATTCAGAATTAGGCATCAGAAGGTTCTGATCCAACAAAATGGCCATTGCAAATTCTGTAATAAATCTCTTGAATCTGTATAACATTCAAAAACAAGTCCTTGGTTGAAAACAGGCAGCATATATACTATTTCTGTTCCATAATATGGGATCAAGAAGTACTGTATTTTCAGAATTACACATGGAAAGTTTCTGAATATAGAAGGGTTTCATCATCAGCAGGTGCTCATACAAAACATTTTCAAGAGAAACATTTTAGTTTCATGTTCTCATAATGAGACAGATTCTCCCAATATAAATGATGGTTCAAGATTTTAGATATAGACATTGCAGAATGAAACAAAAATGAGCAGTTTCTGAATATTCAAAGATTTCATTGTTAAATTAAAAACCCTTTTTCCTTACTTTTTGGAACATTGGTGGATCAAATACTAATACTACATACTATGATTTCAACATCATACAGTACTGTGACCCCTAGCTCAAAATCCACATTGATCAATTATTAAATGTCCAGCAGAATGACAAAAACAGATTTTGAACAAAGGATTGGTCCTTTTCAAATACATTTGTACGTATATAATTTGAAAACATTCAATGGTCAAGGTCCTCAAGGATCATAGATTCTTTAAAAGGCAGATGAAAGTCTTCCAATATGCATTCAAAATGTATGCTGAAAAATATCAGGCTATAATGTCAAATATATTTAAAAAACAAAATACAAGTAAACCTCTAAATTTGCCACATTGTTTAAAACTGACTCCTGAATATATATGACATGATTCAATATAAAAATGAATGCTCAAAATGGATTTATTTATTTATTTTGTTATAAAATATTTTGGTTATGAAAAAGTCATATTATAAAATATAAAAGCACTGGCTGTTCATAAAGGGAAACTGCATGAATCTTTGCTTGTATATGTTTATGGGTCAATAAAAAATCTCAATTCTATAGCTAAAGAGTATATGAGATGTACACAAACCTGTCCCAGGCCAGCCAGAAGAGAAACCCAGACTGCACCACAGCCACCAGGTACATGAAGAAAGAGTTGACATCACAGGCCACTTTGCCCAGGGCCCAGGGCTCAGTGGCCACATACCCAGCAGCCACAGAGACATTGCAAACACACTCCACCAAATTAGGCACAGTCATGTGCATAAGTATCCTGTTGTGATGGTGTCTCTTGAGGTCCATGGATGTGGCAATGGCCACAAAAAGCACCACATTCAGCACAAAGGCTGCCACAAAAATCAGTCCCAGGAAAGCAGCTTCAGCAATATAGGCATTGTTCTGTTGCACAACTGGTACTTGGACCACATAACATGTTGACTCATTCTTAGGGTCCTTGCACTTGACTATGATGGTTGACACTCCACTGCTGGAACTCACTGCTGTGTTGGCAAATGCTGCTGACACCATCACAAGAACACAAGAAACTGATCCCAACACAGTCTTCATCCCCATATTATCCTTAATTCCCCCTTCTTCTTATTCTATGTATGATGGTGATATGGGATGAATATTATTCAGAACAATACTGTATATATACTGGTCAAGTTCAAGTCCACCACCATCAGCAGCTTGTGGGGAAACTGGCCCAGAAAATCGACCCAGGGCTTTTCCATGCTGGGCCAACCAGCCGTTTCCAGGGGTTACCCTGAGTATACACAAAATATATAGTGCAACCCACACATCTGTCTGATCCTGTGTCTGTCTGTCTGTCAGTCATCAAAATTTTAGTGCCCATTGTATCTGGTACTCCCTCCTGCTCATCAAAAAGAGGAGACTATTATACTTGGGATGAAATTCTGCTGAAATCATTGAATATACAATTACTGTATATGAGCTGGGTACCATTAATTTTAGTGAAACAATTCCAGTCCCAATTCCATGGCATTCCCAAATTATTGTGAGACACTTCAGTACATGAATGAACAGAAAACTTTATTTGCCACTTTTCAGTGTTCACAAGGCACAACCAAGACTCCCGCATCCAAACCCCCTCCCCCCCCAACCCCACCCCCCCCCAAGATGACTCCCGCATCCAAACCCCCTCCCCACCCAACCCAACTCCCACCAAAGACACTCAATCACTTCAAATCATGAAACAATGCACAAACCAATGACAAAAACAGAAGAGAGCACACTCAACAAAATAAAATAAAACTGGACATCCTCATTCAGTACATGGAGGAACATGGAATATGTGGAAATAGTTATCCTAATATCTTGAATTTGGTGTGTCACAGTCAGTGACATCTATGCACCTCCTGCTTTCTGTTTGGAAGAATTTTCAAAGTAGAGGTGGCATCTATCTTCTATCCCATGGAATAGCTGTGTTTTTCTCCTGTTTTAGGCATGCAATATGTAACTATATACTGTACTGTATATACATATGGAATACTTAGATACATATAAAGGTGGACTCGCTTTCCAAAAACAAATGAAGGGACCAGAAAAAAATTGTAATTTATTTGTTTTAGAGAAACCCTTTGAAATTCTCTGTATACAGTCCAGTCATTTTCTGTGTCCAATATATGGTTCTCTCCCAATGTTACAGAGGTTCTCAGAAACAAAATTCTCTTTACAAAATTTGTGTGTGAATATTTTGGTATTTTCAGAGTAGTACAGATGAAGAACTTGGCTGAGCCAAATGTGCTGAACATGGAAAATGTCAAAATGAGTTCCAAAAATCTCAGGTTGTTTAAGATCTAAAAGAAGATCATGGATTCTAGCAAATTATAAGTGTAAAGCAATTTCGGATCTTTTTTTTCAGAATATATAAACTGTACAATTTAAAGTATTTTAGCTCAGATATATAATTCATATACTGGTACCATTGCAATGCAACCGTAATATGTTGCTGGACTATGGTCCAATTGCAAAGCAGTTGAATTCATACACAACGTCAATTGGCATGTTTTCTACATGGCATTTGATGTTTCATGTCTCTTCACAGGTCAAATTTTGCAGCAAAGGTCAAATTGTGAGTTGACCTCTTAACAAATTCTACCTGCTTCAAATTGTGGGAGGTCGAATTGTGAGGTACCAACTGTACATAAAAGGCACATACTGAATTTGAAGCTTTTTGCTCATCCACAGGATAATAAAAAAAATGTCACCCAGAAATATTTGAAATTTGAGTTTCCCAGAACAATTTCCTCTTCTCAGGTGACAAACAATGAATTGATTATTTGATTTTCTCTGAGGAAAAATAAAATACAGTCAACCCCTGTCTAACGGACTTGATTTGTGCAAGGGGCAAGTCTGTTAGACAAAAAGTCCTTTACACAAATGTTCTGGGTACAGTACATTGTTTGGTGGATTTTGTCTGTTGGGCGGGAGGAAAAACTGCTTGCAGAGCTGGTCTATTCAGCAAAAATCCCTTACACGGGAGGTCTGTTAGGCGGGGAACCACTGTACTGTACCCAGAACATTTAACAATTTAAAATTCAAGTTTAAAATACAAACTTCAATTGTATCTGTGCCCTAAAGATGCTACAGCTACACACAAAGAATTAAATGCTTATTCCTGTAATCAAGATGAGTAAACACAATAATAGGCCATTATTTTTCAGAGCATTGGGCCTCAGGATTAACATTTCATTGCACAAAAGAAAAAATACCTATAAGACCACACACACAATTGAAGACTGCACAAAGATTTCAAAGTGCTGGAATAATAAGATACCAAGCAAGACACAAAGCTCTGGAATTTTTCCAAACCAGTACAGTGACCTCTTCTTTTTTGAAAAGCTTTTCATAGTTGTTGGTGGATTTTTAGAACTGGTTCTCAACCAGTTCTTGGATCCCAGTGTCCTGAAGGTCGTTTCACTGGCGGGTTACGTGTTGAAATATCCGTAGACTGTGTATTCGAATATTTGCCGGCAAAATTGGTACTGTTTCATGCCTAATTCTAGGTCTGTCTCGAGATGCGACATCTATGTATACAGTAGTTGACACATGGGAATTTCAAATTTTCCTTGTAGAGAATAAAAGGGTGATATATTGTCCAGCAATAAGCAGCAGATATTATATGTACAGACAAAGACGCGAAAGAAGGATGAATATTTAACGAGAGAGAAAATAGAAAAAATCAGAACGGCAGGTGTCGCTGCTGCGCCGGCACAAGGAACGGATCCAGAGGTCGCACCTTGACCCGGGCCGGCGGCGCTTCCACGCGTCCGAAAAGGTCGCCGCCAGCGTGCAGCAAGTCCGCCAAAGGATCTTGAACCAGGTCACGTTGCCCCATTTGCATTCTCACTGCGGATTCCAGGTCGGGGGAACCCGGGCCACGCAGTTGCAAAACGACCAGAGGGCGTCGGAAGTAGTCCACTGTCGTGGTTTTCGGGTTATTCTTGTTGTTATTGTAGTACCTCTCCTGCTGGGCCTTGTAGGCGGCGGTCGTTGTGACGGACGCCCTTTTCGTCGTCGTTGTCGACTTGGGCTTCTTTCTTCGTCTGGCGTCCACTGTTGACCACACTATACTCAAAATACAAGAGGAGCGATTTGAAAAAAAATAAATCCTGAGAATATAAAACAAACTTTGAAAATCAAATTAAATTGAAAAAAAATACAGTTTCGAATTAAAATAACGTTTGAAAATTAAACAAAGTTCGAAATTAAAATAAACTTCATAAACAAAATAAAATCTGAAAATTAGATAAAGTTTGACAATTGAATAAAATTTAAAAATAAAAATAAAATTAAAAATTACATAAAAATGTAAAAATAAATTCAGATTTAAAATGTATTTTTAATAAAAAGGGACAAGTAAATAATTGGAAGGACTTACTTGAATTTTAGAATGAATTGTAAATAAAATTACAGCTTGAAAATGGAAGTTATGTTTGAGAATAAAGAGACAGTTTGAGAATGAAGAGTCAGTTTTAAATTGTAAATAAATTTCTAAAATTTTACTTGAATGAATTGCTGACTTTCTGCACCATTACTAAAATACCTGATGATGTGGCATGACTAAGTTGAAGCATTTATTTGTATGCTTCAGAGAAGCATACTCTCAGACATTCTTTTCTAACTTGGATATGAAAAATTGGATGAAAGTTTCTTTAAAATTACAATCATAAAAGATGAATATTTACAGTTGAAACCTGAGGAATTTTTCCAACTGAAGATACTTTTTCTCCTCAGAAAGATGTTTGGTTGAAAATCATACACTTTTTTTAATTAAAATTGTTTAATAATGCATAGGCAACATATTTCTCCTGAAAATTTCCACATGTTGCAATTAATTAGCAGTACAGTGGCCCCCCACCTAACAGACCTCCCGTGTAAGGGATTTTTGCCAAACAGACCAGCTCAGCAAGCAGTTTTTCCTCCCACCCAACAGACAAAATCCACCAAATTAAAGGACTTTTTGTCTAACAGACTCGTCCCTTGCACAAATCAAGTCCGTTAGACGGGGGTTGACTGTATTTATATGTGGATTATGTATACTTTCCAAGATCAGGATGTGAAATACAGTTCACATATTGATGAACTTCCTGTGACATTCTTGAGAAAAAAACTTGAATTGTATCCTTTTGTAAGTCCAAGTCATTAATTGGGTAAAGGCTGAAGATTACAAATTTGTCATGCCACTGAATTGAGAAACACATCAATATTCAAATATTGATGATGAACGGTTTTGGGCATCAGCAGCAGGAACTTTGTATCTTGAAAGAATCATATAATCATGTTTACAGCTGAAAGGTTGCACCTCAAAATATAAGTTGAATGTAATACTTTGACAATGAAAACTGCACAGAAACCATCTCTTTAAGGCCACCCCACCCCCACCACTTACTCATGCTGAACAGCAAAAACAGGAAGAAACACAGCTTGAGGTTCTTTGCCATGGCTTCAACACCCTGGTCTCACACACCCTGGTGTAGATGCACTGAATGACAACTGCAAAACCAACCTGATAACACTTCCAATATTGTGCCCTCTCAAGGTATACCTAACTGTCATCTGAATGTTTGAACAAGGAGGCAGCAAAATGGGGGTGGGGGTGATGGTTTAGAGAACATTATATTTTTCTTGCATTTTATTCCTCACCTCTTGATGATGTTCTTATCATGGTTCCCACAAGATAAGAAGAAACCCTTTTCTTTTCCCATCATATATATGACCAAACAGAAGTCTGACATCTTCTCCATTTATTTCCAGCAGTCAAGTGCATACACCACAAGTTGGGCTTGGCATTTATGCCATCAGCAAGGATATACAAAGCTTTCAAATGCGACTGACGCTGATGGGTCTCAAAAGTTTGACAGGGATCACCCCAGGGATCCTTTGTGCACTGTGCATTCCATACATAGATGGAGCCACTGGGAACATTGGTTGTTGAAAATTAGAGATAGCAGGAGCAGCTTGTGCAGCCATATCATTGAATATTTCTGCTGCTGGGAACATTGGATCCTGGGCATTTTGTCCAGCAATAGCACTTGGGGTTTCAAATAGAGGGTCAGGTCCCATGGTAGCCCCTAAATAAGTAGAAAATTCAGGATGAACACACAATTTCAAAAAATGCTCAAAGCATCATATTTTCATTTGCAACCAAATTTAACTTATTCATTTTGCTTGGAACTAATTTTGAGTCCTATGAACTCAAAAAAAAGCTGATTGCTTTCTTTAAAAAAAAACTGAAAATCAGTGAAGCTGAAAATACTTGTTTTCAGGTCAAAAGGGTCTTTTATGCAATACAGAACATTATTTCACCTTACAAGTCAAGATTTGTTGAGGCATTTTCAATTAAATCTGATACATAAAATGTATTTCTATTATTTTGTATCAAGTTTCAGCTTTTTCATAGTTGAGGATATATCCAAAAATATGACCTAAGTTTGCGTATCACCAATATAAAGAACCAGGCTCAATTTTTTTTAAAGCAAAGATGTTTGTTGGAAATGTGGATCTCTGTAATGAGAAGAGACTCTTATAACTATAAGAAACCACAAATGCTGATGGAAAATTTGCTTAAGTTGGTATGACTAACATGATTAACTGTACAAATTATCATAAATGAGCCATGCTCTAAATTAGGCAACATATTCTCAAGTCATCCACTTTATTATTCTGGTGGCAAGGGTTCAAATTTTATTTCTAAAATGTGTGCTTATACCAAAGCAGGTAGTAAATAGTGACCTCTGTAGTTGAACATTGGTCCAGAGAAAGACCTTTCTCCATACCCTCCTTGCTGATGGTTGCCTCTCATAGACAGTACCACCAATGGTCTCTTGAAGTATTTTGCATCACTGTCTGGAGACCTGGGGACTCTTTTCCTGTCTCTCCTCACATCCACTGAAACAGATCCACAATATATTAAAAGATCAATCAGTATACCAAAAAAGGGCCTGAAAAAGTATGATTTGAAAACCTCACTTCCCAGTACAGCTACCAGGAGAGCAGCAACCACAACCAACCTCATCATGATCCACATATTTCTGTTCAACTGGAAAAAACCAGAAAACTCCCATCCCCACCATTGCAGAATCATCTTGATAAGAAAAATATTATTCCTGGATTCCATCACTTGTTATCACACTAATTGATAAACCCAGCTGGAGCTTCACTGTTCCACTGTGATGATACAGTATGGAGAGAAAAAAAATAATCTGCCAGTTCTCTGAAGAGCAGAAAGAAAGTTTGCATAAATTTGTTTTTGTTGACATATTTCTCCCACAATGTTTGGCTATTGACAAATGATTAATCAGCCCACAGCCTTTTTCCTTCAGACTCCTCCTTGACATACATTTCAAAGTATTGCTGAATTGTGGTCACAGCCAGCATGAGCCCTGTA
Organism: Notodromas monacha; assembly: GCA_905338405.1. Lineage (NCBI taxonomy): Eukaryota > Metazoa > Arthropoda > Ostracoda > Podocopida > Cyprididae > Notodromas > Notodromas monacha. The sequence goes on along the minus strand of CAJPEX010000228.1, from coordinate 112,993 downwards.
CCAGTCCCAATGGCACCCAGGAAATCAGCAGCCACTGTCAGGGCACCAATACACACCCCTCCTGATATGGCAGCATTTGGGATGTACCTGAAAATTAAAAAAAAAGGAACATATACATCTCAAAACATACATTGGCAGAGCAAAAGGGGTATGTGTCAGGGGTCCTTAGACTCCAGACAAAGATATTAGGTTCAGTGAAATAATGACACTGGCAATCGGCCATTTGCGGCCTGAGGTAGAATCCTCAACTTTGATGATATATTTCCAAAGGATAAAATGTCCAACACAGAAGACAAGCTTTCTCTAAGTGATGTTTGCATGCACACTTCAGGAACAGGAGTGATGGCCATGATGAGGTTTTAGGTTCAGGTTCAGGTCCATTCTAATGGAAATGAACCTGAAGGCCAGTTTCTTGGAGCTGTGTCTTGTGTTTCATGAGAATCCTTTTGATGAGGATTACTCATGATTTTTAATAACAATTTTGGAATTATTCCATGAAGGTTTCATAACTTCATAGAATATTCTGATTTATGTAACTTTTGTTCTTGTGGGTTCCCATTAACTCTGGTTGCTTCTAAGCAACATGGTGCGGCCATGAGCAACATCTAGTCATTTCACGGTGCAATCTTGTTTAATCTGGGTGACATCTAGTTGACCCACAACAGTATGCACAAATTTGGTTTCATTATAAGTCAAATAATTTTATACAGCAAAAGAAATGAACCTTTCAAGCTCATGAACCATGGACTTGACCCTGTGTCCACAAAGGACCATTTTTCTCTCCTTCAGTTGACGTGCAACTTGCTTTGGTCCGGTACCTGAGAAGTCCACCCAGAGTCTGGACAGTACAGCACAGAGGAACAGAGATGCAAACACATAGACTATGGCATGTAAAGGGTCTGCTAGAACATGGTCCCAGTCCTTTGGAGGGCATAGGTAGTAGCAGAGACCTCCTATAGGCAAGAACCTTGATGTTCCAGCCCATTCAGTTGACCCCCAGACCCCCACCAGGTTCACCAGAAAGTTGCCACCATATCTTGAACTCAAGATCTGGGACATGATGTAAATGTTGGAGACCATTGCAGACTATGACAAAATACAACTTCTTCAACATTCATATTTGAGGATAATCAGAAAAAAAATTTGAATGTTGATTTGCATACTTGCAAAATTACTGGCATATTGTTGGTGTAAAACAGCTTGATGGGAACATTTGCTGGATTTCCAGTGACAGCAGACTTGACAGGCAAGTCAACCTTGAACCCATTGAGATACACCACAGCAAGAACAATGACCAGGGTGGCCAAGAGGCTCATGACATTGGGCAAGTTTTGTCTGTACAGGGCCTCTTGCAACCCTTTGACCTTGTCTTTCCTGGTTGTGACCAAATAGACCAAAGCAACCAGTGCCCCTTCAAACTCCAAACCTTTCCCTGTGTGCACTGTGGCAGGACTCAAGGCCTTCCACACTATATTCTCACAGACTGTGGAAGTGACAAATAATGAGATCCCTGATCCAAGTCCATAGCCCTTGGTGAGTACTTCATCAAGGAGCAAAACAATCATGCCCCCCATGTACAACTGGATCACCAAAATTGCACTAGTGCCAAGGCCCATTTCTTGTGGATTTCCATACATTCCTGGAGAAATTTTAAATTGAATTAGGATTGATTTCAGTGACTGCACTTACATATGAAAATCAAAGTCTTCAGTAACTCCATGGTGCAAGAAATACAGGTACCTTGCAATTTTACCACACCTCAATTTACAACACCCCAATTTGCATATCCCTCCATTCAATGGTCCAATTTTCAGGGAGGTTGACTTGCAATTTTAATTCTGCCCACAATTTGACCCATGGAGAGCCACAAAAATGTCAAATACATCAGTAAAATGTAGAAAACATCATATTTGACATTGCTTTGCAATTTGACCACTTCACAATGCAACCCTAGCCCAGCAATGGATTAGAGTAAGATTGCAGGGCACCATCTTTACTCTACATTATGTATGCTACATAAATTCTTTTTTACATGTATAAGACTTTGAAAAATCAAGTTTCACTCTCTTGCTAACACAAATTTTTTAAGTTGCTGGATGATGTGTCATGCTGCATTAGATCAGGTTAGGAAGTTATGTTAACTCACAAATTGGGTAATATAGTTTACAGATTAAGGGCTGAATAAGCTTAATTACCTTTGGTTTTTGGCTGGTTTCTGTAAGAGATTTTAACCTTGCTTCCAGATCAAGTTTTGAACAAGATCAATAAATATTTCAGGTAATTACATTATGACTCATTTTAGTTACCATATACTCACATAAGTGTCACATTCACCCAATTTTTCTCAAAATTGAGAGGAAATAAGTTGGGCACGTGGTGTGCATTACATGAAAATCCAGAAGCAATAAGTCTTATATACTGAAGCTGGGTGCTGTGTGGTATATCATACTGGATTTCATTAATGTTGTACAAAATTTATATGATTGTTGTTTCTGGGATCAATAACCACATTTTTCAATCTTTTTGGCCACAAAAGATTGAAAATTTTGATCAGCAGGTTGCAGATCTTATTGTACACTTCACTTTTATGTTGTGTGTAACTTCTTAGTACTGGATGCTGCCTTGTAAATTTAATATCAGATGATGAGAATGTATAAGTGTGATGAATGTTCCAGTCTTATCTTGCATCAACAGTTTTATCACTGATTGATTTTGAGGTGCCATATAGAGACATTTTCCAATCTCATCTGCAAGAACCCAAAAGAGCCAACCTGTGGCAACATACACCACAGCTTGACCAATGATCAGGACCACAGCAAACAGCTTTTGGGCAGCATTGAACAAGATCCTGTCTCTGGCAGTAGACCCCACCTCCAAAGCACCCCCAACTGCAAGGACCTGAAGAATGCATGAAGAAGTGAGGATTGGGGAAGTGCCCAGCTCCATCAGGGTGCCTCTATTGGAGGCCAGCATGGCCCTGATCCAGTAAAAGGGGTCAGCAGACTCTGAGCTCATGATTCCATAAAGAGGGATCTGACAGCACACCAAGTAGATCAACAATGCAACACTTGTCCACAGCAGTTTCTCAGAGAATCTGATCCTTCTCTGAGGTGAGCTGATTTCTGGGATCAAGCAGCAGATTGGATGGAGGACCTCCAATGGGTTCATCTTGTGCATGGGCTAACAAGAGCAATTTATGGATCCACAATTACTTCCTTGTAAAAAAAAATACATTCCAATCATGGATTTCTAAAGAATCAGGAAGCTGGACAACCACTGCAGCCATCACATATTCATCCAATAATCAGCAGAAGGCACAGTAAAAATAAGTTTTGAAAACATAAAAAATTATGCTCTAAATATGAACTGAAAAGACTTTTTAAACAATAGATCATTTCTATTTTGGTGGATTTAAGTTTTTCCAGGAGTATTCAAGGTTTTTATTATTCCAGCTTTTGACAGAGAATCAATGAGCTGAGCCAAGTCTGAGTTGATTCATCACATTAAAAATCTAACCAAATCCATTAATACAAATGCTGCCCTGCATTTTGACCTTAATATACATTGCTGGGTAATGGATGAATTGAAAAGTGGTTGAATTGCAAGACAATGTAAAATATGATGTTTTCTGCATCAAATTTGACATTTTGAGTCTCTCTTCTGGTCAAATTGCAGGGAAAGAGGTCAAATTGCAAGTTGATGACCCAGCAGATTCAACTGTCAAATTGCAGGATGGTCAAATTTTGGGACATCAAATTGCAAGTTACCACCTGTACCTTTGAAATAAAAAGCTTCCCCATCTGTGAAGTTGGAAAATGTAAAATTCAAAATATGGAAGGTATTTCTGAATTTTTAATGCACAACATGTAATCCACAAACATTTTAATGCTGAATTTTTAATGCAAAAATTATTTTTAAAAATGTGTTGATTCCATTCAAATTGGAATCTGTTCAATTCAAATATATACATTGAGTACATTGGAGGCTGAAAGCTCTGCTATCATACCCATGTTTTATTCACCCTTCTCCATCTGGTTCAAGTCACTCACAAACAAACAAAAAGTAATGTCATACTACTTGGCATGCCCTAAGATTTTCTGCACATAATAAGTATCTCCAATCCTGTCTGGGTGCACACATCTGAACTGAGTTTCCAGATCAGCACAAGCATAGTAATACAGACATGGACAAGAGTTCAAGTAGATCTGTTTCTCTTCATCCACCAGGAAAGAGGCATTGTAGCAAAAGGCGCCCTCTGGCCTCAGTGGCATGCAGTAGGACATCTGGGTGTTCATGGGCCTCACACAGCACTCATAAGTCCCACAGTCCCATTTGCTGTAACAAGTCTTCTTGGACCTGTAGCCCTGATCCCCATATGGAATGATGGAGTTGTCTTCCATAACTGAAACATGAGCAGATGAAAATTGCATCAAATTGTGAATAACTTTTCACAAGGTCAATATATATATCAACCTTGTTCTTTTTTCACATCTTGCCACCAGGTTGGAACAAAGCGTTGGACATTCAGTGGGATTCCAGGTTTGGCATGACACAGGTTCCAGGTGATGACCAGAGATGTCAGCAGCAATATACAAACTGGAAATATGCTCTTGCTTGCTCCAGATGCCATTTTTACCTCCTGTCACAAAGAAAAATTTAAATCATTTGCATACTCATATCAGAATTATTACACTGAATTTTCAAAAATTCAAGAGGACTTCAGCAAAATTCCAGCCAATGACTGTCATGTTTCTCACTTTGATACAGTAACTATCACAATTAATTTACACAATTTGTAATTCTGTTTCCTTTAAACTGGATTAGAAAAATTTCAACCCTTTCTTCAAATAAGAAACCCCCTTAAAATATTTGCAAGAATGAATCCTGCTTTATGTTTTTTTGCAGGAATCTTATTACAAAGATACAAACTCAAGTTTATTTTTTTAGCTGGAAAGTAGGTGATTTTGAATTGCATCCAAACTTAATTTTGTGTTTGGAGTTACTGCTGATGAAATTAATAAAAGTGATTTTTAATATTGAAAAGGAATATTATATTTTGTTGATTGATGGACCAGCATATTTACTCGAGCAATAAAATTCTTCAATATTCTGTAGGAAAGAATGTTTTTACTGACCCTTGAGTGCTGTGAAGACAGGAAAGAAATGAACACCAGTGACTGCTTGAAGGATCCCTCACAGAGAAAGAATATGATGTGTATCCAGATGATGAGGGAAAGAATTTGGCAGTAAATAGCACTGGTCCTGGTGAAATCAAAGGAGCAACTGAAGCCCAGGCAGCAGCAGGCTTCATCAAATACCTATCCCCAAAACACCACCCCCTTCTCCATAGTGTATAATCCCCATCAGGACCCCCCCAGAATGAAATGCAATCCTCAAAGCAGCAGAGAGCTCATCAGGATACATAAACAGGCAAAAGACTTTACACATTCAATCCCCTGCTTTTCTCACATGCAAAGAACAGATTTAGAGAGCACATGACATCATTCCAGTTGGACTGCACCATCACTGCGCACTTTCCAGGCTGCAACAGGGGGGCATCATGATGAGAGACCCTGTGCAAAAAATTTGTGAAATCCCCAGGATCAGCAATCCAGGTTTTTCCCAACCCGAATTCAAAAGCCAGGATTTCATTCTCAAGCAAGGAGTCTACAGACACAAGGGAACCATTTATGTGGAGCTTGTGACAAGCAGCTTTGGCTCCTTGATATGTAAATCCTGTCTGGGAGAGGACGTGTTTGTAGCAAGAGGATTTCAGAGGGTAGGGACGCACCCATGCCTCAGGGCAGGTTCCATCATTATTATTAGTTTCACTCAAGGCCACTTCACACAAGATGGACTCCACTAGAACATCACAGTTTTCCACAGTCCATTGGAAGGGACCTGAGAGGGCAACACAGTCCTCAGCAGGGGCACTGGAGTCATCTGGTTGGTACACTGGAAAGCCTTGCCAGGGTCTTGGCAGCAGTCCTGCAGAATTGTCACCTGAAAATCATGAAATTTCCAGTAAATCAATATGTTTTAAATTTTGGAAAAAACACTCTTCCCAGAGAAAATTTGGTACTTGCCTGTTATCTCAGTACCTCATTCCCAGACTGCACTACCATCCAGACAAATCTTTAGAACGAGTTCATAATCACAACAACCTACCAGAAACTGTGAATTTTATTTTTCCGCATTCTGCTGAAACTGATTTTGGGAGGCAGTTAGGTAAATAGCAGAAACCCAGAGAAAGCAGAAACTGATTTTGGGAGGCGGTTAGGTGAAGTTAGGTTAGGTCAGGTTAAATTAGTCAGAGGGAAGGTACAGAGATAACAGGAAAGTAGGTACTGAGATAACAGGAAAGTACCGAAAATTCTTGCTATGATTTCAGTCTTGCTCTATAAGTGCTTTTCCTTCCAAGGAAAGGAGCAAGGTTTCCCAGGCAATGTTTTCTTATTATTGTTATTTCCTATTGTGCCACTCTATGTTAAAGCATGACTCTCTTACCCATCCAGGTGGTACTATGCTGTTCAACGCTAATCCATTATTGCACTATAGGGTCAAATTGCAAGAACACAACAAATCATATGTTGTTTTCTACATTGAATTTGACATTTTGCATCTCTCTGCATTTCAAATTGCATAGGCAGAGGTCAAATTGAAAGTCAACCTCCCAGAAAATGTGACCATGAAATTTCAGGATGGTCACATCAAATTGTGAGGTACCACCAGTATATGCTCCCATTGCACTGTTGACTATGACAAGTGAAAATGACTTAAAAATCAGACTATTTCTTCACTTGTTTCAGTGAAATGTTTCCAAGACTAGAAAGCATTTGCAATTTCAAATTTACTTGATAATTTCCCTGAAGTCTAACATATATACATACCACTGATTCAGTTTATTTGCTTTGGAATTGACTCAAAGCCCAATGAAAATAATTCTAAGCAGGATGTGTTAGATTATTTATAGCAAGCCATCTTGAAATATCTCTGTTGTCTACAGACTATTGTGCAAGTTTGCATATAAATATATCCTCGTTGCATACTGTGAACATGATGTGTCCATTTCTCTTGGACTCAAGACAACAATATATTCACCAGCACACAAGAAGTGGCCTTCAAGGCTCTTGTCATTCAGGGCTGTCCAATAACCCCCAGCTGCTGATGCATGCAGTCCAACAAAGTTCTGTTCCTCAAGGGAGTCTATGCACACTAAGTTTCCTCTTTGGGATTTGCAGAAACTCTCTGCACCTTCCCAAGTCTGCTTCCTGATATTTCCAGCAGGGAGATGATGTGAGAATAAGTAACACCTTCCAGAGACTTCATCCAGGATCCAATGCTCTGGGCAATCATTTTCCATCTTTTTACATCAAACAATCATGTCAACATGTTGCCAAACAGAACCAGACATTAGACTCTCTTTATCTCACCTGAGATCCAGCCAAAAGTTCAGCTAGTCCAACTGCCAAGGCAACACCAATAATTGACCAAATGGTTTTGAAAACATTTCCTCTCACAGCATGAAAACTCTTTGGAGAAATCATGTTTCACTTTACTCACAGACTGGAAAACCTTCACTGAGCTTCAGCAAGAGCACAACTCTGTAACCAGGAGTGTGTGCTTCCCACTGAAGGTCATGCAGGTGCCAGCACTCGCATTACCCTCAGCAAACTGGCTTAATAATTAATCCATGTTTCCTGTCAGCCAGTGATAATGAAGTATAGATAAGAAATAAGTAGTGAGGGACTGATTCAACAGGTGAGTTTGGGGGAACACTTGATGCATAATGTGTCTGAATAAATTTTTCATGCTGTTGCAAAATTTATTGTTGATTTTAAAATATAATCTTGTTCTCCCAAGAAATATATTTCAGAGCAACATGATTATCAAGGACTCATTTTCCTTAGCAGGGATGAGAAAGTGAATAGATGGTTTGAATGGAAAACAGTGGGATTAAAATACTTATATCAAGTCTCATTCAAAGTAAACTCAGTGAATCACAACATATCATATTGAAAAGTTTCTATGTACACTACAGAAAAGTGAGAATCAGGTGAAGTAAGGCTGAACACAACACAGGAAGAACCTTTCACAAAATACAGGAGAGTCCAGGACTTTGAGATGAATGGACCTCCTCAGGGGATCTTTCAATGACCAAGGATCAGCAGCATGGTGTATCTCATACCTCACTAAAATTGAGTCAGGGTTCCTTGCAATTGTCTCCAACTCATTCCTGGCCATATCAGCTGAATGAAAAACATTTAAAATGATAAACTGAATTACAAACAAATTCAAAACTCAAACTAAAAACCTAATTTGACTTAAAGTATCATACAGTACATTATTTACTTTGCCAGTACAGTCAACCCTTGCACAACATTCTGTTTGGTCAAAATTTTTTCACTTAACGTTCCCAGTTGTAGGCCCAAAAATCCATTTGCTTTACATTCAAAATTCTGCACAACTTTGCAGACAATCCACATCAAACTAATCTTTGGGACATCATTTGAGATTAGTATAATTTGCTATAAAACAAATTATTTCAAAGTTGGTTACTTTTCTTTTAAGAAAACTTGAGCACAGGTGGTACTTTGCAATTCAACGTCACAGAATTCAACCATTCTGTAATTTGACAGTTAAATTTGCTGGGACATTGACTTGCAATTTGATCTGCAAATTAGACAGTGACTAAATGGCCATTGGCTCAACATTTGGGCCCCAATGACTTGCCAATGGCTTTGCAATGCAGGTTGCAATGGCCAAATTATTTTCTGGGAAGAGACTCGACATTTCAAATTCAATGTAGAAAAATTGAATTTGACATTGTCTCACAATTTGACCACTTAGCCATGTGACCCATACCCAGCAACAGATTAGGATCAAATTGCAGGGCACCACCTGTGTAATGTTATCAAATTACTGCATGATACTCACCCTGGACAGTGGTTTCTCCAAAGTCCAGTCCAGACATTTTAGTCCTAGTGTCCAAAAGGGCAGAGTGAGGGGAAACCAAAGGATCACCAACTGACCCACAAAGTAAAACATGCTTGAATTGCCCAAGTGATCCAGCCATGGCCAATGAGTACAGTGCTGTTTGCCTAGGGTCAGGCTTGTCTTTCATAGTCAACTGCATCAAGGCAATTGACTTCTTGTTCACCATGGGAAGAAACATGGCACCTGAACCAATGTACAAAAAAAGAAACTATTCAACACACAACCATCCCAAGACCCCAATAAGAAGCTACCCATGTTCTTTTACCAAATCTCACCACAGGGTTCCCCTTGTAAGTAGCCCCCAGGTGAGGAGAGCATAGTGACAAGAAAGTGTGCAACTGTGGGACAAGTGCCTGGAACTCTTCAGTGATGACTGCAAATCTGGCAATGAGTCCACCCATAGAGTGTCCAACAAAGCTTATCCTTTTTGGAACCTCTGGTTGCAAAGCCACATACTCTTTGACTTGAAGAGCCAATGTGAGACCCAAGGATTCCAAATCTGCATTAGAATCAGTCTGGAGAAAGATTTGAGGAAAGTTATCTGATGCCTTACATGGTTCAAAAAAAGACAAACCTGGGTCCTTGTTGGTATGAAGAAGTCCAAATGGTCACTTCCATGAGGTTGGAGCAGCTCCATAAACACTCTGACCACATTCAAATCATTGCAACTTCCATTTAGTCCATGTACACCAACCACCAAGTGTACATTGCTCCCTTCCACTGGTTTCAGCTGCTGCTTGAGTTTCTTCACAGGTCTGCATAATTTTTATTAAAAAAAGATGCATGAAATCTAAATGCTCACAAAATGAAAGATACAGTGGTAGAGCACAAAGAAATTGCACAACATAAGGTCTGTAAAAACCAAATGTTTGTGGTGCAGTGTTTTACCACTTGCAATGCAATCAAAATAATTATGAAGTACAAATCATAAAACAAACATAGTGCTAAAACAAATTATGTTCACTGCATGTGCTCACTGATAACCCTCATCACTGGTGATTCTCATCACAGCATCAGGAAGGTACTTGTCTTCAAAAATGATGGGGATTTCTCCAGTGCTGCCATCTACCTCAGGACAAGCAACAGGAAACTCAAAGTTAGCAGGGGCTTTTCTAAAGTGCTCTGCAAAGTTGCTTCTGCCTTGAATCCTGCAGTGGGTTACAGACTCTGATTTTTTGTGTATCCTGCCATGGAATAGTCCCCAGTTGAGATAGTCTGACTGAGTGAATTCAAAACCTTTTGTGAGATGCAAATTTTTTAAATAATTGGGAAATGACTGAATTACCCTGGATTGAATGGAATAGTCCTGAAGTTTCTTTTGCAGGGGTGACCAAAACATGAAGGCTTTCATGAAAAGTGTCCACAGTGTTGTGCAATTGGTCCACCTGTTCATGATGTCTCTTTTTTGGTCCTATTAGGAAAAAAAAATTCAACACTACTTTTTGTGGATTATGCAATTAAAAGGATGATTACCATGGAGACCATAGAGATCAAGTCTGCCATTTTACTCTGGGCCTTGAGCACTTCAGAGTCACAACAGGGTGTCTCATGAATTCCCCCAACCCTCCTGTAGCTTGTTGGTGATTTCAGTTCCTGCCTGTGCTTCAAACAACATGATTCATTACCACTATTGTTGTTGCCCAACTTGAGAAACTTTTCAGCATCTGCCAGCAACCCAGATATTACATGAAACAGGACCTTGGATTGGACTGGCATTGATGTGGCAATCATGCTGCAGTGGAAAGTGAATGTAGTGGCAAGAAAGTGGTATGTGTGGAACCAGATCATCCTGCTCTGGTGGAATGGTGTGGTGGGGTGAAAGTTGAGCAACAATCTGCGCCTGGAAGCCAGTGACATCTTCACTTCCTCTTCTAATACTGGCCTCACAGGGGGTTCAGCATACCATAACTTGCACTTGAGCTCTAGAACCATTTTCTCAGCTGACTCCTGTGTCATGACTAATTTTACTCTTTGCACAAAATAAGTATTGCTCATATGGATGATTTACCAAGAATGAAGCGGTGAAGCCAAATTTGAAAACTGTTTTGTGAGGAATGAAGGACTTGTCTGATGTTGCTGCATTGGAAACAGTGAAGATCCTGCTGAGAACTTCTTTTTCCCCAGGAATGGCATGTGCTTCTGGGTCCCAAGAGGAAGTTGCAGCACCAGTGGAGGATGAGAAGGTTTCTGCATAAAAGAGGAATTTATTTTTAAAATATTATAATTGAATATATATTGCAATCAATTAACTCTACTTTGCTCACCAGCAGAAGCTGTTGAGAAGTCTGAGGAAAATCTGGCAGAATGATTGTTTAATTCTTCTGGTAAGCAGACTTCATACAAGTTCACATCAGCTTCTTGTCTGTGTCTGTCACAGAACTCCAAGGATATTCTGTACCATCTGATGAGTATACTCATGATTTGGTCAGTCAACTAAATTGTATTGCCATCAAACTGAAAACTGCTGATTTATTTTATGAGGTCAGAATTTTATTTCCTTTTTAGACATAATATAATTTTTTGCTTTCATACAGTCTTAGACAAAGCTGAGACTATACAAACATTTGTTTGAACTTTGAACACGGAAAAATTCTTTCAAGGTAAGCAGCAGTTGGAACTATTGCTCTTTCTCTAATGTTCTCCATTAAGATTTCAGGTCAAGTTTTGTGATGCCAGATTGTGAAGAGAGCAAAAGCCTGAAAAAATGATTGTTTGCTGGTTAGTCTACTTTCAGGAAATTTCAAGAAAACCTTTTCCTCCACTTACATGATAAGGAATAAGTTTCATGAATATATCATGAGGACATTTAAATTCAAGACAGATACAGTCAACCCCTGCACATAGTGGACCTCCTCCTGCACAATGGACAGCCATCTGCTGGAGGCAGTTCATTGATTCCTCCCACACAATGGACTAAGTCAACCTAACAGACTTGTGTTAGTTTGAAAGTTGATTATGAAAAGTTTTAAAAATTCAATTTTTTAATAATTGAATTTGCATAACAGACTTTTCACAAAACAGACTAGTTGTTGGAAAAATTAAGTCTGTTGTGTGAGGTGGACTGTAATTATAATTATGGATTGTGCTAGGTTGGAATTGCTTCTTCTTTATAGATCATCTTTGCATACTCTCTGTTTCTGTACAGCATATCAGCAGTACACAACCAGTGACATCTAGATGATGAAGATCATTTGTCAAAGTTGCATTAGGTATAGGGTGTGAAAGTGGTCCCTGATGAACAAATATGGCGTACTCACCCAGCACACTGATGACCCAAGCACTTGACATCATCCAATGCCACAAAGAGCTCAAAGTTTGACACACAGAGCTGCTTCCCATCTGCAAAAGCTGCCCTGGCAGTTCTCTCTTTTAGAGACAGGGTTGAGTTGAGAGTGCCTTCAGAGGCTGTGTGGAACCCCTGCTCAGAGAACAAACATCCTTCACTTGAGGATGATGTTGCTGCTGAGGCCATTTAAAAAATTTTCCAGCATTCCAGGATTTTGTGAAGGTTTAAACTCACACTCTTGTTGTTGAGGTGATAAACCTCTAACAGACCCTCTGCTGGGAAGTTTATCCAACCTTCATATCCTCACATGGTCTATCCATCCCCTTTGTGTCTCACAATGCAAGAACTTGAGCATATATCATTAATAATGTGTGACACACAAACTGATGCTTCTGTGAAAGTTTCTCATCACAAACTTCCAAGATGGATTGCTACATGAAAACACAACTTTGATTCCATACTCTCTTCTCTCTTTTAATACCTGCCATAGCCAACATTCATCTCATCCACCAAACTTTTCCCCCAGCAACACCAAAAAAAAAGGACTCTTCTAAGTCATGAAGAGCACAAATGAACAATAAAGCTCTCTCACAACCACTTCTTTTGTTTTTCTTACAAAACATCTTGACACAAATACTTTGAAAACATCCAAGAGCATAAGTAAGAGGAATAACCACAATCTCACTTGATATCTTTCACATCACCATAACAGTACCCATATCAGGTACAGTTATATATGCAAATCAATTTCAGACATGTCATTTCATTTCAGCCACATCTTTTTAAGCATGTCAGATTTAGTTGGAATAAAGTGACATGTCTGGATTATTTGCAGGGCAGCCATCTTGACTGGAGTCACCTCCCCCCTCTTTTTTTCAAAGTAAGTTGAAGTGACTTCAGGCATATAGCATTGATGGAAAACCTGTTGGAAAAACATGCAGGGGGAATTTGGCCCTGGGGCATGTTTGTGCTGTGCAGCAAAAAGCAGCACTCAACCCTCAACATCAAAGTCTGCAGGTGCTGTGCTGGGCCTGGAGAAGTTCCCTGAAGCAGCTTCCAGGATTTGTCTCATTCTCTCCTCATTCTCCTTTCTCACTGCAAAAGGAATAAAAAAAGATAGAAAAGGAAAAAAAAATCAGCCATTTTCAATTACCAAGAAGATGTATATAATGGGGTGTATCTATACACAGTTTCCCTTCCCAAGGAAAAGGATGAACAGAGGCATACAAGCATGCCCTGTTTTCCCCACACCACAGAAAAGAGAGGCAAATGTGGGTCATGGCAATAAGCTCTGAGAGGCTGCTCAAGATACAAAATACCATCAGTGCATGACACCAACCCAAGGCAAGTGATTTCTCCTTTTCCACACATACAGATGTACATTATGTGAGGGCTGGATCTTTGGGACCCCATTTCCCCCTGGGACAAGAATGAAGACAGGGGCATATAGATTAATACATATCTATATATTGCATATATTGCCATGCCCTAAAAGATATGATGACAGCCATGACAACTGACATAAGTGGAAAAGGGCAAAGGGTCAAGAGAGAAATATCACCAAAGCCCATTTCCATTCTAATGTTTCTGCTTTTATGTTCTTATTGAGGCATTCTCAGAGGAAGCCTTACCATAAGCCTTTTGCAGAAAAAACATAAAAAAGCTCATGTTTAAAAAATAATTATGAATATGAGGTATCTGATGATTTCATTAAACTTAAATTATATTTAAAATTTGTCAATACTATAGTGCTATTCCTCCCTGAGGCTTCTGAAGTCCATTAGGTCTCACAAGCACATTTTTGTACATAGGCATAACGTTTACACAAAATATGTAAACAACTGCTATCTATATGTCATTTATGTTGAAATAACATGCACATAATACTGGGAACAGCAAATTTGAAACACAAATTGGCTTGATATTGAGTGATAAAGTCACAGGAAATTTATGAGATTTCAGTTTTGAAAAACTTGATATTTCCTCTATTTTTCATAAACAAGAAATGTGTTAATATATGTCAACAGTTTGTTGAGATAAAATAGGATTGAACCTAATTTTTTTTGTCATGCTTTTTTGAGTTGAACATATATGGAAAGCAAAAATACATGTCCTTTCAGAGCAATAGATTCTCTGGAGATATATTTGCAGACCAGATGTACTGAGGTGTCACTATATATTTCCTGGAAAACTTCACTGCCTGGAAAATAACCCATTGGTTAGAGAAGGTATAATCCATGAAATTCTCAAGAAAAAAAAAGAGATACAAGGAGAGAGTGAATGTAATGGGTATTGAAACAAATGGGTTCCAGGAGCACAGGAGAAAATTTTCCTTGGGGAAAAGAAAAGAAAAAAGGGAGCATATTTCAGACAGAAAGGAAGAAGCATTCCTCAGGTTCATTCTACCTCTCCAAGCCTTTCCTATAGTGGTGTTCTTTCCATTCTTGCCAGAAAATAAAGAAATCCCTGGTGGACAAGTTCCTCTTTTCAGTCAAGTACCCATTGTTCTCTTGCTCAGGATTGCAGAGGAAGTGGGAGAAATGTGTTTGGGCACCACCTTGTGAATATGGATTTCCTCTGGCCCCCTGCCAACCCTGATTTTCTGCCCCATGGCCCTGTTCAGCTCCATGGACTCCTCTCCTTTTTCTCCCATCATTGTCCAAGAAGGCAAATCCCAAATTCCAATACTGAGGGATTCTTTATTTATTTATTTATGTATACCAAGGGGATCTGCTTTCCCTCCATCACAGCAGATCCCAACATTGTCAAAATACATCTGTAAGTAAATCCCTTCCCCAGAGGAATACAGTATTTGCACAGAGGGCCCCATCATGAGGGTCATGTGACATACTCATTAACCTCACCAATATACACTCCTAAGTATATGGTCACATTATAAATATAAATAAAAAATACCACAAAGAGTTCCCCTTTTAAACATCAAGATCCTCATTTTGAAATGAAATTTCAGTCATTGGTCCCCCTGAAAAATCAATCCAAAAACAAATATTTTTATGCCATGTCATTATTTAGGTATTTATTTCTGGTAACTTCCAGAATAATCCCTGAATTTTATGGAGGATCCCAACCACTTTGAGATTGATCTCCACCCAGAAGTAGAACCTTGATCTCAAGTGTGGAAGAATAGTGCTTCTCATGGTCCCTTTCCAATCAAGGCGATTGCTCTGTGCATAGATAAAGCACAGAAGGACTTCACTCTAAAAGAAATGAAACAAAAAAATGGAAGATAAAATCAGGGAAACCTTGCATCCAAATCTTTCCAATTTTGATGTCAGGGCTTTTCTTGGTGTATATATATAGAAATCAAAAAATGGGTGTGAAGGACCAATATTTAAATCCTATAGATATACTTTGTCAAGAAATGCTTCATATCAAAAAAATGAATCAACTGACTTTTGCTTCTCATTCAGGAATTTGAACTTCAAAATCCTGTGATGGTCATTTGTTCTAGCAGTTCAAATTATATAACCCTTAGAAACTCAAAAATAGAAACTGGTTTATTTGGAAATTTTAGGCCAGAAACCTCATATCAGTAGAAAAATATTCCAAATTTTCTTCTGTAAGAACCCTTATTCTTACACCTTGCAAATTTAATTTATAACACCTTGAAATAAACAGCAAGAAAATATAATTTACTGAAGACCTTATTCCATTTGAGCCTATGAAAACCTTCTGGCAACAATGATGAAGATATTCAGTGGGATTATTGGGGGGATTCTATGACTTTAAATTCAAATGCTCTGTGATGTTCACTTTGCACATGTTGTATTCACTTTATTTTTTACTGGAATTTCAAGTTGAGGTTCAGAATAAATGTCAGAAATGAGGTTTCTGGAAAAAAACTTGAGAATCTCTCTCTAATGATGATGGTGATGATAAAGGAGCCCCCAGCAGCAGAGTTCCAAGATGACAAATTGAGGAAATACGAAATGAGTGAATTATAGGAAGATGGCGGTCGCACCCATTTGGTCAATGACAGGCGCCATCTTGAGCGTGACTCCAACCAGAACAAAGCTGAGCACCAGGAGAAACACGGCAGTGAAGACGATGGTGAGGCGGATTTTCCGAGGCATTTCTTCGTCAGGGTCATCGCCGCTGATGCTACTGCGCCGCCATCTTGTGTCCGGCGCTTCTGCGCTGCCACCAGATGTCGCATCTGGTCTCGTTCGCGGCGCTGACTTCGGTTGCAGCTCCCGTGACGTAGATGGCACCACTGAACTCATGCCCTCTCTTCACTCATTCAACCACTACAATTGCTCTTATGTACTGTATACAGGCTCAAGATTATCCACCAAAAAAAAAGGATATGTTTATACTTCAACTGCCTTCAAGGAAGAATAAACAACAGCAAAATAATTCAAATTTTCCAATTTCCAGTCAGATCCAAAATTGTTCAAACTGTCATTGGCACAATTCCCAACACTGAATCATATCATATGTTGAAATAAATAATTGGAGTATCATCTATTAATTCTTGGCTCAGCATCTTCCAATCAAACTGCACATGTATTAAAAACTTCATAATTTTCTTTACCTCTTGAAAAATATTCAGAATTCAACACTGCTGTATTGAGTATTTTTCTACAAGATCAGTAGGGGTTAATAAGAAGGGATGATCATTAATTTCATGTGAAATTTAGCCATAAAAATGGAATAAGATGCAAATTTTCACAAGCAGTCCTTGGAAACATTCCTAAAAGTAATTATTGGCCTGTTGTAATGCTGAAATTATTCATTTTTGTGCATTACATATATTATTTTTTATTTTTCAAATCAAATTTAAGGTAAATCTAAACTTTATTTTCTTTTTGCACATCCTTCTGAAAAATATTCTGAATTTTACCCTGTTTAAGAACTTCTCTTGAAGGAAAGTATATACTTGAAAGGGATGATGACCTTGAAATATTCAAACAAGTACTGCATAAAAATTGAATAAGTACAGCATTGAAACTTTTTTTATCTTGTTAGCCTATAAAATGAGTCATCAGAATTGATCAAACTAAATACAAACACACTGAACATCTTCTTTTCAAAGCAATTTACTTTGTTCTGATACTCCTAAGGACAATGCAAGTCAAGAGATATGAATTCTCATGGCCAATAAGGCAATGTGAGCAAAAGCTTTTCTTGTTTAGTGAGTGCAAATACAAATTTCCCTGTTCCAATATATCAACAATGAATGCTGCCAGCAGAGTATTTGGACAATCCTTATTTGTAGATTCTGAGTTTCAGCCAAGAAAGGTACAGCATGACCAAGCATAAACATAAATGGAACTGGAATGGTCAAAAGGTAAAACCAGATGTCACAAAATGTGGATTTGCCCTGTTGAGCAATACTATTGCTAACTGGACTTGCAAAAGTACAATGAGGAAAAACCAAACAAGAATAAGGTATTGTTGATGTATTTCAGGACACACTTGAATTTTTAGGGTGAAAAACTGAATATTCAATTAAAGGACCAATAAGGGGGAGCAGCATGTATTTCATGTATTCATCATGAAGGCATGGCAAAAAGAACCAGAGATAAAATGCTAATGATTGAGACATTTTTCTTCTTTGAAGCACTCAACTTTGTCCCTTCCTTATGTATGGAAAAGACCAGCAGGAAGAAGCAAGTAATCAAGCCGTCTCTCTGCAGCAGTATATATAGGACCTTGCAATCTGTTCCACTTGGGGAAGTTTCCTCTTCCTTTCATCCCTATACCAAAAGTGCAGCGCAAAATCCCAGAGGGGAAAAGAATTCTACTGAAATTAATCCTCTTATCTGCACTCAGCACACTGCAGCTTGAACATGAATGGAAGAAGGAGAACTATGTTCCAGAACAAGTCAGAGAAGCTCCAGAAGCCAAATCCCAGCTCTGGAGGGGTTTAGATGAGCCTTTTATGCATGGACTATATTTTTGTTAGCAAAAAAATATTCTTGGTAAATTATTCTGGGGAAAATCATAAAGCTGCTTGAAATTCTACAACTGAAACCTTAATTTCTTTGGTTTTGAAGATGTTTTAACGATTTTTGGGGCATACAAATTGATAAAAAAAAAATTAGAACCATTGAATCCTTTTCTGCACCCTTTTGAGCAATGTTTGCTTTGCATCATGTCTTGTTAGAAATTAATTTTGTGTATACTGTACTGACTTTTCTGCATTTCAACTGATATATATTTGTAAGTTCACTAGATCAACTCTTTTTTCAAAATTGTTTTCCAAGCTTTACTTCACTGTATTCTGTTATCCAAAAATAAAATACTTCCAAGATTTATAAAATATTAGACAATATATATTTTTTGATATTCACAACAATATAAAGTACAAAGTCAGGAAATTAAGGAAGTCATGTTAAATTTGCTACAAGGCTTCCTGATAAATAACCATGTCATAAGGTTTGGATAATTTCTGAGGCTTGCTCAGGAAGATCAGAGGTTTATATAAACTTGACAGGAATTGAGGATAAACAAGATTCCTTCAAGTCAAAGGAAATTTGTGAGGTTTTTCTTTGAACCTCATGCATACATTTAATATAACACAGGTGAAATGCGCGCACCAAGAAAAGATACATTCAATCAAAAATATACATATATCCAAGAGGATTTTCCTTTTGGATCCCCACAGTGTCAAAGAAAATCCGTCATAGTGGCATCCGTCACTGTCAGCAATAAAGAGAGGAAAATAGGCGTTTGGCCTTCTGAGGGGAATAGTGTCATGCATTAATGCAGACATTGTTTTGCATAGGAGAAAAACAAGGAACAGCTGCAGGGGGAGAAAATCACCGCTTGTTCCTGGAAGGAAATAAAATGGGTAATTCTTCCTTGTATAGAGAACCTTGCAACAAGTACAAGTGTCTGGGTGAACAAATCATTTTCCCATTTCCCAGGTCATAGGAGTGATAGTAAAAAAAAGACCCATTGAATGACTGAAATTAGATTGAATTTCCAGCATAATGGAATAAAGAATAATCTGCGGAGCACTTTTTCTAAAGAAGTGCAATTTATTTTACCTTCTTGTGCTGCTGAGTGTCCATTACCTGTATATATACAGTGGCTAATTAATCTGCCCATCTGCTGGAAAGTCAAGTTATCTTGGGTGTATTAGCAGAAGTGCTTCTTCATGTCTGTCTCATTTACTTACGCTGAGTGCTGGTATATATACATTTTTCATTGCTGAACTATCATGGGTTCTACATTATCTGCTAGTAAGATAGGATTTGAAGCAATGGAGCAATAACGTGGCTTGTATGTGATATATGTGGAAAGTTCTCTTGAGAGAAGTGTGCAATGTATATGATGGTATGACATTAAGGAAAATGAAGGACAATGTTTTTGTTGGGCATTTTTAGTGAGACTGACTTCTTTACTCATCATTCAGCATCAAATTTTCCTGAAGCAACAATCAGATCACAGAAGGAAACCAGACCAAAGATACAACTTAAATGAGCAGTTTGCTTCAGAGTTCAGACAAAACTGTGGCATTTATTTCTGATTCAAGCACAATAGCTTTGAGAAAATTGAGATAAAACACATTTGAAGCTGTCTAAAGAAAGAAAACTCAAGAAGCTTTCAAACTGTTCCCTGCTGGTATCTGGTTTAAAATATACAGTGTATATCAATGAATGCAATCATTCTTATACAGACCTTTTTCAGTGGGTAAATAAGAATAATACCACATGCCTAATTCTCACTCTACGGCAGACAGAAATTGTATTTAATTCAAAGTAACATACTAGTATATAAGTGATTGCTGACTATGAGACTCCATATTTGAACAGGACTACATAACTTGAATAAATTAAACAATGAAGCTTCTGTAAGAATGGGAATAATTGCCATTATATGATACATGCATGATGAAGGAAGTAAAGAAGTGGAGCTATTTTGACATCCCAAAAAGACTCTAATAATAGTTGATGAATTGGTATAAGTTATATTCCTTAATCCAGCTTCAGTTAGTGCACTACTTTCCTTTCCTAGGAAGTTTTTCCAATGCTTGGACTCAGATGAGAATATTCTTGCTTCAGTTTATGGGAACTAATGTATATACATATATACAGTATAGTCTTGATATGTTTGCAGAGATTTCTTCCTCCTCCTGCATGTGGAAGAACAAAAATCTCCAGGATAAATTAGCTGTTTCCTCTCATCATGGAAATGAGGGTCCAAATTGAATATTCATGCTTTCCATGGAGCAGGAACATCTGGGATTAAGTTCCAAGCCCATGACAAATACAAAGGGGTGTGGGTGGGGGGTTTTCAGTATATTCCCTTCCACCCCAGGAAATGAACACACTTCCTCCTTTCCTCAAAGCCTGGTGTTTGAGGATTAATGAGCAACCTTGGGATAGATGAGGGAGAATATCCTTCAGGCAGCCATGCATCAGAACTCTGCAGGAGGCTGTTTTAGTCCAAGGCATTTACCCCCCAAGTAATAATACTGATTCAGCATTATTTTTTTCACATAAAAATGGCTTCCCACCAGCATTTACAACCACATGAGGAAAAAAACTGGCACCAGCAGCATGGCCTGTGTAATCAATCATGCCATAAAGGCCTGTTAAAAAGTCTCCACATGCATCATAAATGAAAGTGCACCAGAATTGATCCAACAACATTTTCCACATTAGATTTTGCAGGTACACAATAAGAGAATAAGGCATGTAGTAATCTGAGCCAGCTGCTGTGGTGTCAGTTACACATAAATATAATGCATTGTTCTGCACATGGTCAAGCAGGCCTTTCAAGTACCACTGCCCTTTGTACTGTTTAGTTACTGAAGGAGTCAAGAGCCCAACTCACTGAAAAATCAGGTGATCTTGGAAAAAGAAAAAAAACATAAGAAAAATTAATAAAAATTGATCCAAAAAATCTCGAATCATCTTTTACATTTTTGCTATATTGTCATGGATACAAAAAAAACTGAAAAACGGATTCCAAATACAATTTGTCAATTTAAATGTCGTTCAATATAAGAAAAAAGATCGCCTTGTTCCAAGAAAATGTTGTGGCATTGTATGAAAATCCATTCTAAAAATCCCAATGAGTGCTCTTAAAAAATAATATTCCAGAAAGTGATTTGAGTAAAATGATTCCCTGATGAGGTTCATTTTTAAAAATTGTCCATGTGATCATCTATGTACAATCTTTTATTCTATACCCATTACTATAATGACAGAGCAGGAGGCTTCTATTTTGTTTGAAATCAATAAAAATTGATCAACTGTTGGAAACTTTTGCTTGGAACTTTGACAGTGAGTTATCCATTTCCACAAATGATGCAGTGTGACTTCAATAGGACATATGTGATTCTTTTAAAATAAAAATTGTTCAACCATTAGAAGAATATAAACATGGTAGAATAACTTCATATGCATAGGAAATATTCTCTTCAAAAGATTTGCTCTTCCTCAACCACCCCAAAATAGTCAAAACAGGATAATATATAATTTGTGAGAAGTTTTGACCAACATAATTATAGATTATCATTGGAGACATGATATCCATGCTCTCTCATGTCCTAATATTGCCAGCCTATACTAAAACATATAATGTATAAACATAAGGTGTGAGCAGAGTACAGGTGGTACCTTGCAATTCAACCCTAATATGTTCCTGGACTATAAAATCAAATTGCAAATCAGTCAAATTGCAAGACACTCCATGAAATTCAAAAAAATAGTTTAATAATGCAAAAAAGCTGCCAAAGCAGGTTGAATTGCTGGGCAAGGGTTGAATTGCAAATCAACCTCCCTGCAAATTCAACCATCAAATTGCAGGATGGTCAAATTGCAAGGTATACCACCTGTTTTGCAAAAAAATTTTCATGAAAGTATGAATTACTCTTTTAAAAGTTTTCGAGTAGAAAGTTACTAAATATGTAGGGAAGTATTGAAAGTAGTTTAGTCGACGAGAATTCAAAATACGTTCGTTGACTCTTCGATTCCACCTTTTTGTCGCACCTTTGAACAGTTAAGATTGCAACAAAAATTTATAATTGGAAATCATTTAGAAAATTTTTTCATTCTGTTAAACCATACCTAAATACATATGTCAAAACTTTCAAATTCAACTCAACCCTGGAATCTATAAGTTGGTATGATAACATTTATTCTTCCAGCAAAGAGCTCATGTATCAGACATTCACAAAATAAAATCAAGTTGCCCCTTATAGACAGTGGCAAAACACACACTTGCATAATTAAAGCAGCATTGCAAAAAAACTCACAAGAACCAGTTTAAAAATGCAGCAGAATGAAATACTCATTTTTTTTATAACATTCAGGAGCCACTTGTTGTGGGGTGAACATGAAACAATTGTTTATACAAGTGCATCCAAAACACATACTGTATATTAAAACTTGATATCAATGTCAACAGTTTTTTTTCAGGATTGTAATAAAGAAAACTATAAGTTAAATACAGTGGCCCCCCGCCTAACAGACCTCCCGTGTAAGCGATTTTTGCCAAACAGACCAGCTCTGCAAGCAGTTTTTCCTCCCGCCCAACAGACAAAATCCATAATGAGAAAATTTTCAAAAGCTCATCTTTCAATGATTTATACATCCCTTCATAACTTTCATCAAATCAGCTGCTCTTAAGTTTTATGCAAGCAACTGAGAAGCTAAGGTGGAAAAACAGCGTGGAAAAAACAGTTAAGATTGAAACAAAAATTTATAATTGGAAATCATTTAGAAAATGTTTTCATTCTGTTAAACCATACCTAAATACATATGTCAAAACTTTCAAATTCAACTCAACCCTGGAATCTATAAGTTGGTATAATAACATGTATTCTTCCAGCAAAGAGCTCATGTATCAGACATTCACAAAATAAAATCAAGTTGCCCCTTATAGACAGTGGCAAAACACACACTTGCATAATTAAAGCAACATTAAAAAAAACTCACAAGAACCAGTTTAAAAATGCATCAGAATGAAATACTCATTTGTTTTTATAACATTCAGGAGCCACTTGTTGTGGGGTGAATATGAAACAATTGTTTATACAAGTGCATCCAAAACACATACTGTACACTAAAACTTGATATCAATGTCAAGTTTTTTTTCAGGATTGTAATAAAGAAAACTATAAGTTAAATACAGTGGCCCCCCGCCTAACAGACCTCCCGTGTAAGGGATTTTCGCCGAACAGACCAGCTCTGCAAGCAGTTTTTCCTCCCGCCCAACAGACAAAATCCACCAAACAGACTTTTTTGGTTTAAAATTAGTGTTGAAAATTGAAATTTTCAGTTTTAATGTACTTGAATTCGTGTAAAGGACTTTTTGTCTAACAGACTCATCCCTTGCACGAATCAAGTCCATTAGACGGGGGTTGACTGTACTGTATATACAGTACCTCAGCTCATTTTTAACATTTCCTATGCCTCAACAATTCCCCAAACTTGTTCTCAGCACCTGAATTATCTCATACAAACAACAGATCATCCCCATAGTTTTTCCCCTCAGCAAAAAATACAAAAATGAAAAATGGGTTTTGGCAGGTCAAAATTGCACAAACTTCCGGCCACCACTGCCGACCGCCGCCGAATGACTGAGTGCGCCTCTCGGCCAGCAGGCGCCTCAAACAGAACCAGAAGAAGGAGAAGGAGAGAAAAATCTTGGACCCCCCCCCCCCCCTGGGGGACACTGTGGGGGTAAGCGAGAAAATTCCCGCCGCGCGCGAGGAAGGCAGAGTCTCTGATGACGACTTGGTCTTCATCGTCAACTAAGGCCTACGCAAAAGGGGCAAACACTAAAGATCTCTCGATTTCCATGAAGGATTTTAAGAGAGAAAAAGAAAAAGACTATACAGTACTTATATAACTGAAAACTTTTCTCTTTTTTTCAACAGGAAATATGAGACACAAACACAAAATATAGATTCATTTCCTGTTTTTTGTATAGAGATCTGTTCATTTTTATTTTTTATTTTTTAAAAAATGAATCAAATTTTTGAGTACTGTACAGTACACTACTTATTGCCATCTAAGCAAGATATTTGCGCACTTTCAATTTTTAACCTGAAATTTGGATAAAAACCTATGCATTGAACATATATGCTTAAAACAACATGCATGCATATATATACAAATGAATATATAAATTTAAAAATGTATGAAAAAGTATTTGTGATGATAATGGGAGAGTGCTATGGAGGTTCTTCTGTTTGAGAGAAGCAATTTATTTAAGAGAGAGACTTTTGGGGAGTAAAAAAAGTACATACAGTAACACCCCGTACAAAAAGATCATGGCATATTCATCTCATGCAGTCTAGAATTAGTTTTTTTCTGCCATTTTGAGAAGTGCTTGATTCAATACTTACCTTTTTCTGTGCTACGATTTACTGTTCTGTACAAATGTTTTTTTTTACATTTTACTTAATTTTGATTCAATTGTAAAGTTTTGCACTTGAATAATCTTATCTTGAAGAAAAGTTATTGAGTATACTAAACTTCTAGCTTTTGATTTGCCATTGCTAAAAGAAAGCGGGCAAAAGCATTCATTCCTTTTTTCTGGAAACAGCTTTATGTATGATCTTTATTCAATAAAAAGTTTTCAGGATGTTACTTGGGGACAAACTTCATAAGTACTGTACTGTAGCACCAAAGTTCTAATATTGAGCCTGTTTTATGATGAGATAAAAAAACTGCATTGATTTTTCCATAAAAGATATTTATACAAGTACAGTGGCCCCCCGCCTAACAGACCTCCCATGTAAGGGATTTTCGCCAAACAGACCAGCTCTGCAAGCAGTTTTTCCTCCCGCCCAACAGTCTGCAAGCAGTTTTTCCTCCCTCCCAACAGACAAAATCCACCAAACAGACTTCTTTTGGTTTAAAATTAGTGTTGAAAATTGAAATTTTTTATTTTTTATGTAATTGAATTCATGTAAAGGACTTTTTGTGTAACAGACTCGTCTCTTGCACAAATCACGTCCGTTAGGTGGGGGTTGACTGTATATGACCTTATTTTCTTCCTGTTCAGTATATGATTGCGCTTAAATATGAATGCTTTCAAAAGAGAGGAGGTTGTGTTGAAGAAAATTACATGAGTGCTGTAATATACCAAAGTAAAAAAAATTTTAGTCGGTCATTGAAAAATAAATAAAAATGCACTGATTTGTCCATAAAAATATACTTTATATAACTTTATCTTCTTAGAGTGCAATATAATTATTGTGATCAAACAGAAACATTTTCAAAAGAGAGGATCTTGAAGACCACTCCATGATCTGTCATACCAAACTTGCAAACTTTTGTGTGTCATTCAAAAAAAATAAAAAACTGCATTGATTTCTTCATAAAGAGTATATAACCATATTTTCTTAGAGTTAATTTCAATTGTTATTAAGCAGAAGAGTTTTTAAAAGGCAGGATGTCATCTTGAAGAAAACTTCAAGAGTATACTGTATGTAATATCCAAGTTTCAGAAGTTGGTCTGTTCTTCCAAAAAGAAAGTAAATAACTGCATCCATTTTACTATAAAAAAAAAATTTCCTATACAATTCAGCCTAATTTGGATGCAATATATAAGAAACTTTCATTCATAACTAATGCATTCAAAAAAATAAAGCCTTTCAATTGCAGCCCAGCAGCAGAAACTTCAGTATATCCCTCCTTGCTCATATACACCACAAGGGCGACATGAGGAACCTGTATACAGTACAAACACAAGAAAGGACGGAAGAAAGGAGGAAGGAAGTAAAATGCAACTGGATACCACAACTAGGGAGAGACATATGAGAAAGAGAGAAACATATAACCCCCCCCAGCATAAGATGCGAAGGAAGGGAAACCCAAGGCAAAGAGGAAAGAGAAGAAGCATCCAGAGGTTATATATGAAACATCCACACACCCTGCTGAGAACTTTTGCGGATAGAGGAAAAGGTCTCCCTTTGATGCTAGTAAATTTGTGTAAGATGTACTTTTACAGTACATCAGTACATGTATTGAAAGAAACAAACATAGGATTTTTCTCATCTTTATTATATGCATTGATTTCTCCTAAAGTGGACCTGTAGTATTTTTCTTGTATTCTTGAGGTAAACATTGTGAGTAAAATGTTGTATATGAACTCCTCACACCTCAGTTGTAAGTGAAAAAATAGTCTTAAGTTCTATAGGCAAAAGGTCAGAAGAAATTATTATCAATGGGCTAAAATGTGATTTAAAACTTGAAAGTGAACACTGGAATTTATTGTTGTTTATGCAGCATCAATATCATGGCTGCTACAACCATTTTAAAATATTTATGTATAATCTATGTGAGAATTCGGATAATGAACATTTCAATAAGGGAAAATAAACTTCAAAAAATTGCTTTAATTGTCTTGAATTGGACTCTGAAATTCCTAAATGTAGAGTACTGCATTCACTAAGTCTACATATTTTTTAAAAGCTGGAATGGCATAATATTCCCAGCTAGAACTTTTACTGTGATGTCAGGATAATTCCAGAAGTGCTGGGTATCATAGAACATATTTTGATGGATTTCTGATTCAATCACATAATTAATTTTGACAATTCCAAGAATTTGTAATGAGATTCCATAAGGGCTTTTAGGGTAAAGGCAAACATGTTTATCATTTTCTTAATGAGCTCGTCATCATTTATCTCATTCCAGGAACATAATCTATATTTAGAGCTATTCATGTCTGCTCAAAGGGTTTATAGGATTTTCTGGGAATAAATCCCTGATCTGGAGAAGCAGGTGAAATTCCCACAGGAAAATAGGTAAGCCAGCCGCCTATGTATAGTATGCTTTTCTCCTCTTTTTTTTTGGAAATCCATGCAAAGTCTTGTTTCCAGTACTAATCTTAACATTTTTGAAAACTCAAAGGGGAGAATGCACATAAACTTGAACACTTTCACCATCAATAACTTGAAACTTTTCATGGAAATCCATTTTACTCTATATAAGAAATCAAGCATTGTTCAGATGAGGTCTCCTTAATTTTGGGGTCTTCCATATTTCACAGAAATTCACATGCAACTTGACCCTTCAAATTTTTTATAAGAAAATGGAAACTCCTTCGGACCACAGAGTGATTAAAGTAAAATCACCCCAAGAGAAAGTGAAAAATTTATTTATCATTGCAGATATTTCATGCAAAATAATAATTGCTTCAAAAAATTGAAAAAAATCACTTTCAATTTTTCAGTAATGCATAAATAATATTCAAGGGAGTAAAATATCTTGTTTGTGATGACTTCAGATAAAACTAGAAACTCTCAGATAAAACTAGAAAAAGTAATTTATGAACAGAATGGTTAATTTGGCTTGTGTTGCCTCTTATTCTAGAGATTTGTACTCATTGGGGAATTGGAGTGAAGACATGGATTTGCCTTTTATACCCCCTGGGAGCATGAAGGTGTGCACCAGGATGGCTCCTGACCATTCACATCTTTGTTAGCTATGCTGGGATATGTATATTTCAGGGGTGGGGAAAGATGCTGACAGTCTCACACACCTTCTAGTGATTCTGGGGGAAATAATTAAAACCTAAACTGAATGAAAAATCTTGGCATTTTACTGCGCAGGAATTTCTACAGAAATGTTCTGCAGGAGCCTCTCAACTAAAAAAAAAACTAGGTCCTGGAAAAACAGGTGTTTGAAAGAAATTAAGAAGATACTCTATATGTTATATCCAAATTCAGAAAACATTTTATTCCATTGGGACCTGACAAAGTTTGGCGAAAAAAAAGAATTTCTACTATATTCACATCATTTCCAGGTATCAAAATTGCCAACAGCTTTGGAAAATTTTCCAAATTTGTAAAAACAAATACTACATTTTGAACATTCATAAATTAACAGCTCTATAATTGTTCTCCTGAAGAATATTTTTTTTTTGATACAGTATAAGTGTATAACTTACATTTTCAAGGCTATGATGAATACTTTTAATCAACTATACCCAAAGTAGGGGTCAATTTTCAAGCACTCTGAATAGTATCGATTTAATTTCAGGAAATTAAATTGCCTCATGATCAAGTTGAATCTTTTTAAAATGCATTTTGAATTTCAAGTTGCCCAAACCATGTCAATTTTAAGGGATTGTCACTGCTTCATAGCATTTTTGGTTGTTCCAGCAAATGTGCAATAATTAGCTGTGGAATTCCACAAATTATCATTTTCAATTAAGTTAACTTTAGAAAACATGTCATCCATCATTTTATTCTGAAAGCACAGCATAATATTCGCACTGTTAAGTGAGGACTCAACCTTTCTCCTGCTTGGTTGAAGCAAGAATCCTTTTGCAATTGTAGCTGTCACTTTCTAAAATTTTAAACATTAATGAAAAAGCTGGCAATGAGTTGTGGTTTTGAACAAGAGAGTCCTGGGTACATGAGACACTGAAAGAAAGCCCAGCAGCACAGCCCCTGCTTGATACAATAAAGGGTGCAGGAATACACTATCCCCTTTCTTGCTGGTTTTCTGAGACCCTTCCTGATGCTATGCTACAGTACATGACAGGGTTGCCAACTGGGAAATGGCATGGATGAGTTATTGTACCCTCTGTCTGTGGTTCCAAACTCTTGGAAAAATTTAGAATCTCCTAAAGACTTTCTGGGATTATTTTACTAAGATTTTATTAAGGCACAGCTTTAGAGTTTGATGGACTCAGAAAGTCTTTTATTTAGAAAGGCCAGTAAAGATAAATTAATGTGAAAAGCAAAAATGAAAGGCAGTGATTCAATATAAACTTATCATGATGAGTTGGCTCCTTATCAAATGCAATTAGGCATTCCCATATTTGACAGTAACTGGATAATGATAGTAACTAAATACTAGATTAAGAACTATACATCCAATGGTTCCACCAACTCTAAGCAGTCATAATTTAAAAAATGGGCGGGCATTACAATAACACTTGCTTTCTAGTTTGAAAGAAAGATTCTGACTGTATAGGAAGCCAGATTGGAAAAAAATCTGAAGTTGATCTCCTTTTTTTAATGCTTCTCAGTCTTCTCCTCAAACCTCTTTTGAAATGCAAAACCGTTTTAAAAGAATCTTCATTCAGCTTCAGAATCACCTGCATTCAAGCATCTATTGTCTGAAGAAATACTACATGTTATTGAAGAAAACTTTTTTTTTAATTCTACTGCATGGTTTGAACAAAATTTATTTGAAGAATTTTGAGAAAAGGCATATGAGTTACTCAATACAACATTGAGTTTTCCTTTTTTGAAGAAGTTCCAAAAATACTCATGTTTAGTACCTTCTCATAAATTATTAGTGGTTTCCAAAATTTTTATAATTTCCATAAAGCTGAGAACCTTAATTTCTAAAATTTAGTATCAGCTAAACATAAGACACAGTAAAATACTGTATACAAATTTTTTGTATGTATTGCAAGATGCATTCTCTTGTGACTGTCTGCTGGATACTTTCTGGAATGAATCAATGAATGAACAGAAAACTTTATTTGCCGCTTTTCAGCGTTCACAAGGGATAACCAGAACTCCCGCATCCAAACCCCCTCCCCACCCAACCCAATGAATTAATAATGGATCTTCAGGTAAATCATACTTTGCATCAGTGGGGTGTGTTTATAAAATACAGTAACACTTATTTTTAAAGGCATGGACTATTTTTTCAATTGTGGATCCATATAGTATTCCATTATTTATAGTTTGACCTTCATTTATCCAGTCCAGCTCATGTGCACCAGTACAGTAAAACCCCTCAGTGCGGTACAGCAACTCAACTCTGCCATCTGGCAACACTTTCTCCTCCACCTCCACCATCATCACCATGGAGGGACACTGGGATAACAACATGGGGGTCTCTACGCCCTTAACCCCAGAAAAGGAGAAAGAAAAGAAGGAAGAGGAAACTGCATAAGGAGAAAGAGGGAGAGAGAGAGAGATGGATGAAGAAAAGGAGGTTGTATATATGAAGGAAACAAGTGAGAAGTAAAAGGGCAGAAAAGGGAGACAGGCACAATAAAGGAGGCATTTTTTTGTTGTTGTTTTTATTCCAGCTCCCTCATTCCTCCTGCTTCTGCTTTTGCTGGAGGCTGGCCGGCAATCATAGCACCCCTGCTGTGGGGGATCCCAGGGATCCCAAACACAATTCCCTTTCATCCTTATAATATAGACGACCCATGCGAACAAAGGGCCACAAAGCATCCGTTGCGGTCGCCTTTGTCATCATTATCATCATCAAATGCCTGCTCCTGCCTTTTCCAATGGAATTTGGAACCCTACTTATTTTCCTATATATATACACTATACATGCATATAGTAGGGAAATTAATCCCTCAACTCAATAAAGTACTGCATCAGATGTATCTATAATGCTTTTTCATGTTATACAGTATAGTGTTTTATGAATTTTTGAACACTCACAGATAATTGATCCAAGTGTCATCAACCCAATGCTCTTATTTATATTTTGGGAAATAAATCAGAATTTTCAATGGGGATCTTCTTTCTCTTCAACATCAGTATGAGTCAGTTCAAACTACAAAAGCATTTTCATTATTCAGGGTGTATGGCATCTAGGATTTTTATGGATATTACTGTAGATAAAAAAATGCAAGATGGCATGAATTAAAAGTTTCAGATAGTTGAAAGGAAATCAACTCCATGCTTTTTTATTTAAAAAAAAATGAAAGGATGCCTTGATTTTCAATGGGAATTTTTCTTCCTTGTTGTCACACAGCTTCTAATATGAGATCTACAGTTAAAAATGGTTCAAAATGACCATTAATAGTTAAGATTTTTTTTGGTTTCACAAAACACATTTTTACATTTCATATACAGTAGTTTTCTTTGAAAGCATGAAGCTTTTTTTAACAATAATGGAGCAGTTCCATTGGTTTTAATTGCAGGTGGTGTAAGATTTCTACATTATCTTATTCAGGGAATTAATAAATAGGTGCACTAGAAATAAAAACAGTAATTCTGCATACAACAAATTTGTAAGAAAAAAAAACTTATTGCCAAGCCCACATACATATGAGCCCTCTTTGCTGGCTCCTGAGAATAAGTTTACATGGGAGACCCACATAATTAACTCAAGGAGTTTTGTTTTTTGTTTTGGTTCAGCAGCCCCCCACAAAGTAGGAGAGATGTGTCACCCCAGGAGGGGAGATGAATGTGACACATTCCCTCCACAGCCTTTGGCAACAACAAAAAAAGGTGATGAAAAGTTTGCACTTATTATATAGGATGGAAGAGAAAATGCCAGACAGCCCCTGAAAACCTGTTGAAGTTTATGCTTTCATCATGAAGTAGAATCTTTTTTTTTAACCAAAAGTGTTTGTCTTTAGCTGATATTTGGTTATCTTCAGAATAATACAATACACAATTTTATTCCAGTCTTTATTCCAGTAAAGCATGTGCTTTCTTTTCCCAATTTGTGTTTCTTTCCAAGGAAATTCTACATGCAGTACATTTCCACTGATTATTTAAAAACTTTTTGTGTTTTGAAAGAGGGTTTCAGTATAGATTGAAAAAGAATTGTATATAATACTCACACAAAGCTTGGATTTCAGGTGCAAAATAGATTCCCATCAAGACTCCCCCAACAGCAAAAGCCACAAAAGCCACAACCATCACCACAGTGACCATCACTGTCCTCTTCTCCTTGCTGGTCCTTATTCTCACTGACTCAACACTGGGTTCTTCTGTCTTCTGGTGGTGGTGATGGTGGTGATGGTGCAAATAGTGGTGGTGGTGGTGTTGATGATCAGGCCTGCTGCTGGGCTTGAAGGAAGGAACTTGCCAGTGGTGGTGCTGAGGTAGTTTATTCAGATGCTGCTGCTGGTGGTGGTGGACATCTTGTCTTGAAGGATGAGAGAAGCTTTTGGATGGTCTCACTCTCTGGGGTCTGCTGTGCTTCAAGTAGTTTTCCTTGTGCCCTGGAGTCAGGTCACTTTTGTGTCTCTTGACCTTTCAAGAATGATTAGTTTTCTTTTGCATGTATGCCTGAATGAAGTCAAGTGTACCTGTGGTCTCTGCTGCTGGAGTCTCTCAGCCCCAATACCAGACAAACACTTGACTCTAACTCCACCAGTGTCAATATTTTTCACCTCCAGCTCAGACCAGAAGGTAACCCTTGGGTGTTCCAACCCAGGGATCACAGGTTGCACTGTGGGCTTCCTCAGAGCTGACCTCAGTTTGAGAGGGTCATCCAACTCTTTCCTCCTAAAACTCCTGATGGCATACACATTCTGAAACACTTCAGGGTACTCTGAGGTCTGAACTGGTAAAGGCAGAGGTGACACAAACTTGGAGACCTCTGCTGGTGTTGGTGGATGTCTGTGATGGTGCCTTGGTACCATTTGAACCCAGCACAACAAAAAGAGGATTAACATGCGATCCACTTTTAGACCAAGTGGGACACTTCCCAAATATCAACTGGGCGACCTTTGAGAATCAGGGTGGGTGTGTGGAACTCAATGCGCGAAAAAAAAAATCTTGGCACAGAGCACTGCAGAGTGCAGAAAAATAGTAGGGACTCTATTTCTTTTATCCATGATAGTGAATTCCAGGTGACAAGAATAACCTCTGGAGTGGGCGGGTTCTTAAATTTTCTTCCATCTGTGGCTTCAGGTGACATCTGCATGAATATCCTCTAGCTTCAATCCTTTATAGTTGTGTATATCTGTTGAAATGTGAAAAATAAAGGTGTCACTTCTTGAAATCTGTGTCCTGCTCCTTCAGCAAGTCATGTATGAACTTTTCCACCTTATCCGCAATCCTGAAAAGCAAAAAACAAATTAAAAAATATAAAAAAATAATTCTAGTGTTTTAAATGAATTTTACATGTTGAGCTTTGAATCTTTTTCAATCTTGGTCATTTTTGGAGTCCTTTGTTGTAAGATGCCAGAGACAATGTGGGTCTTGGTCTCAGACATGTTGAGGCCCTTGTGTACAGAAGACTTGCTTCTGCGCTTGCTCAGAGGTTTTCTGTTGGCAACTCTGCAGGAAGCAGCTGCAGGTGTGAACAAAGTCAGTCTGTTGCACCTGAAACTTGGGGAACTTGTGGTTGATTTCTTGACTACAACCTCCATGAATGGTTGCAGGGGTTTTCTCACAGGTTTCCCAAGCTCCTGCAAAATATTCAAGATGATTTAACTATAAAAATGATTCATGTCAAGTCACACCAAAAAAGTTGCATTAGACATTTTGAATTAAGAAAAGTGGCATTTTTAATGAATGAAAGCTTTGTGATATTTTGGGTCTGCTAAAAAATCATAAAGTCAGTAAGAAGCTATGCTTCAAAACAATTAACAAGTATTTGCATCACACCTAGTCATTCAAATCATTTTGAAAAAAATCAATTTAAAATTGTATTGCAATCAAATTTCAACTCATGATCCCCAGCAGACAAATATTGCACACATATCTGCAAGAATCTTTGTGGAGGTTTATACTCTATGAAGTAGTTGGGTTTGAATGAGCAATAACCTACTAATATATTCAATGCTATACAGTCAACCCCCGTCTAACGGACTTGATCCGTGCAAGGGACAAGTCTGTTGGACAAAAAGTCCTTTACACAAATTCAATTACATAAAAAATTAAAAAATTCAATTTTCAACACTAATTTTAAACCAGAAGAAGTCTGTTTGGCGGATTTTGTCTGTTGGGCGGGAGGAAAAACTGCTAGCATCAGAGCTGGTCTGTTTGGCAAAAATCCCTTACACGGGAGGTCTGTTATAGGCAGGGGGCCACTGTATGTGTATCATGACTCATGAGTGTACAATACAGTGGATGCTTCAAAATGGAGAAAAGATGCATCTCATATAAGTTTTGATAGAAATTTGTGGTAGCTCATTGAAGTTCAGTACTATATGAGAAAAAATGCTTACTGCTTCTTGTTGAAGAGATTTCAGAACTGCATCACCCTTGCCATTCAGCCACTGGATGGTGTTGGCCTTACAGTCACTCAATTCTGCTCCAAAACAGTCATTATTTCCTTTTGCACCCAATGACTTGTGCATGGCTAGTTCACTCAGGTCCATGAGTTTATTGGCCACCTCAAAGAATGCATGCAAGGACTTGGCCATGCCCACTTTGACATCCCTGGTTGGCAGAAAGTCTGCCAAAGCCTGAAACCATGATTAACTTTTGACCAGGGGGGTTTCCAATGCTGAAGAACCATGTTCACCTGCAATTGGTTGGTGTAGTTTTTAAATAGGGCACAGAGTTTTCTGAAGTCATTGGCAGTAAATTGAGTGGTGGTTGAGAGTGCAGCAATATTCTGACTGATGGTGTATTCCTCCTTGTCTAGGGTTTTCACAAATCCTTGTGTTTTGTGAGCCCTTTTTGTCTCCTCATCCACATTGGACCAATTCATCTTGCAACTATATATACAGAGATAACATTTTTTTCAATTGAGATACAACTTATTTAAAATGGTGAATATTATTTTACTGTTGCAATAAAGCCAAGTAGACTTTGTCCAGTGAAATGGTCAACCACTCATTCCAGCCAACCAAGCTTCTCTTCACTTTTTCTATATCTGCCAGAGGATCCAATGGACACCTAGTAGCCAGTTTGGGGGTCACCATTGACCTGCTTGGAGTGATTCCTGAATGCTTATTCATGTTCAAATGAGGATATCTTGTATCTTTCACCCTTGGAATCCTTGACTTCAAGACTGAACCTACAAGAAGAATTAATTCCCAAAAAATTCAAACACAGGAATTTGTCAAAGTGTTATGTCATATGGCATATGTACCAGGGAAGTCTATTCTTGCACCAGAGTGACTTTTCCTGGATCTAACTGTCAAGCAGTTGATCACATCCCCAAAGGTTATCCTCTGGTTGACCAAAGTGACTGCTACACATGCTTTGGTCCACTTCCCAAACTTTGTTTTAGAAGTAATTCCTTCAAACTTCTTGATCATGTCCCCCACAGGCTTTGGAGGGGACAAAGGACTCTTTCCTGAGGATTTTAATTGTGTGAGAAGATCCTCAGGGTCTTGTTGAGGCACTAATGAGGCTACAGAAGTTGACTGTGAAAGAATGATTGAACTCTGCTGAGCCACAGGTACTTTGGTATTGCTTGTTAGTGTGTGTGCAGGTTGAATAAGGGATGTGGTTGAAGGAAGTGGTAAAGGTTCCACTGGCTCAAAAGCAGGGATCTCATAGGTGTCTGTGGTCTTGATGCTGCTACTGGAGAAGGCAGCTTGGACTTGATTCAACCTCTTCACAATGGTCATGGGACTTTGTTCATTGATCCCAGAATGATCCCCTGTAATTAAACAATCTTACATTATATAAGTTTGAAATCCCCAGAGGTCAAAATTATTTAACAGAGAGAATTTTTTTTTTACTTTATTTCAGAAGGAACCCATTCCTACCTGAAAAACATCAACGAAGGAATCAAATACTTTTTAATTAAGATACAATACTGTATTGTAGTTCAGTTTTCATCATGTCAAATAATGAATTTTGTTTGGATATAGATTAAGTTCAAATAATTAGTTCCCATATCACCAAAGGGTTAGATAAATCAATTCATCTGTTCTTTCAAACACATTTCACTTGAAGAGGCAAAATATAAATGCAGTATTTTGTGCCTTTTCATCTTCACCAGTGAGAGAATTCTAAAATGGAGATCTTACCTTTTGCAAGACTGTCTCCGCCCTTTTCAAAAGCAACCACTCCAGATTTTTGCTCAAGGATCACATCCTTCTTTGCTAAATCTTCACAAGACACAACCTCAGGCTTAGTGGATAGTTTATGAGTTTCATAGCATAAACTTCCTCCAATTGACCCCTTGAATCTTTGTAAAAAAAAAATGCATGATACAGGTAGGGTGGAAATAATTTTTGCCAATATATAAAGCATACTAACTTTCCTGTAGTTTTCATTTGCTCAAGTTCCTTTTCCAGAAAGTGCTGTACAGCTGGTCTGGCCATGGTTTGTCTGAGAATCTCTGAATCTGCAGGAAGTCATTCAATTTCAATTATTTGCAAATACCGTGATGATCATTTTGGGATACCATCTATGTTTGTGTCCCCCTGAAGTGCCTCATGCTCAGCATTTCCCTTCAGGTCATGAAGGTTAATAGGCTCTGCTGTGGGTCCCATAACATCACTATCAACAGACAAATCACTGAATGACTCATCATCCACCTCCATATTCAGAATTTGACTTCAACTGAACCTGAAGGAGTAAATGAAAGATTGGCTTTGGGCATATATGAGAATAATTTGATCTGGTGTCCAAACATCCAAAAAGTCTGGATCTTTCAGAAGCAGAGACAAATTCCAACAGCTCACATGGTCAACCTTCACTAGTCAAATCACCTTGTAGATAATCACTACTCAAGGGTCCAGAGTATCAGTGAAGGATACCTTGTTGAGATCAGCAAAGGTACGTTCCCAAACTTTATTGTTAACCCTTTACTCAGAAGTTTACTTCAGTACCAACAATAAATATGGGCACCATGGAACAAAGGCCATTGAGGTCACACATAATTTACTGTGTGGATTGCAATGTAACTTACAAGCTGGTACATCAGGAGAAGGATGACTGTGTGGTGTGTAGGGAACATGGTGGGGCAGATTTTCCAGGAGGAAATCAAGTGGTATCCATAAAGTTAAAACAGTATACATTTATATCAGATGTTGAAAATTTTTTATAAATATTTTTAGAGTCCCAATGGTGTCAACAGGAATGTGCTGGTGGAAGAAACTGACAAGAGGGTCTACCCACCACCACCATGTTCAGGGGCCACCTGTCCCAAAGAAGTAGCTCAAATTTGTCCACCAACTGCACCATGTGACAGGGGAGGTGCAGCCAGGGTGTGTCCAGTCAACAAAACCAAGAAGGACCACAGGCATTCTGGTGGTATACCCATCCCAGTGCTTCATGAGCTAACTGAGCAAAACCCCAACCATTTGGAAGGCCCAGTGTTTTTGGCTGAAAAATTGGTGTTTTTATGCAATGAAGTGGAGGAGATGTGTGACCCCTTAGAGGTGGCTTGTGAGACCACCAGCATTCATTGGCCTTTGCATTTTACTGAAGGAACCCAAACTGAACCCATTGACGTCATTCCTCTGCCAGTATGCAGTGACTGTGTCACTGAATTAAGAGGTCAGCAATAATACCCAGCAGCTCTGAAAAACTATGAAACTACAGTAAATTTACTATAAGATATTAGCGACACCTAGCGCCAAGGTACACGAAGCGTAGGTTCAATCTGATGACGTTTTTTCCCCCCTCAAGGTTCTAATGATTGCATGCTCTTCGACGAAGCGCTCAACGTGGTGTCAGTAGGGCGACAGCTAACGGTGGAGGAGTGCGTTTCTCCGACGTGCGAGTTGATCGAGGTGGCGCGCGAGTGCACCAGTGTTCATCGTCCACCGTTGACTGACAGTTTTGCTCAGACTGATCCTGTACGCACGATCCCGCGACCAGTTGCTACCGAATGCACAGAGGTCGTTACTGGTATCGAACGGCAGCGCATTGATGCAACTCATGATAAGGTGGGTAAACTAAACGACCATTACTTAGTTCTACGGTGAACTGTCAATCTTAAATGTGGCACGTTGTCTGACCTATGAATGATTGAGCTGAAAAAGTTCTGTTTGAAGATCACATCTTACAGAACCATATTACTGTTGCATAGGGTTTATGTATCAAAAATGATGTGAAAAAGGTACACGGATTCCTAAGACATAAGATGGCCCATTTAATGTCGAAGTTTATATACTCCTGTGCTTTTACGTAACCAGGTGATAGTGCACACCGATCGCGTGTGTTACGATGCTGACACGGGTTGTGAGCGGCTTTTGTCGCGGAGTGGTCAAGTGATCATGCGGCCGCCGCAAGAGGTCGCCAGGGTCTCACTGCCGGACAGAGTGGTCATTGAGGAGCGAGCGTCGAATGTCGGAGACGAAGTTGATACGAGTGAAATCACGCGGACTAGAAGATCTACGAGATCGTCTTCACCATCTGGACGCCGCACACCTTCAACATGAATTTTAATTTTATGCACTGTACTCGAATCGCTGGATGCATGAGTTTGAGCTCTGTCATAAAGTGTGTGGCTCTTTCTGTCCGGGTGCTAGGATTGCAGACGGCCGCTTCCATGTTTGCGGTGCCCAGTTGTATGATCAGGATGTATTAAAAAATATTTCTGATCAACAGCTAATCAAAACTCTCGATTACTTCGGCGTCGAAATTGTGATCTTCCGCCTTGATATCAGTGTTCGTTGTGCGAATTTTTTTATATTCCCAGGCATTTTCTCTCGAAGCGACAACAAATGCCGCAAGTTGTTAACACTTTACGCCGTTCGCGGGATCGCCGCGTCTGTTCGGATCCCTTCCCATTGAAACGTAATGGATGAGTTCCATTCCCTATTAATAAGTGATTCTGCTTCAGAAAAACCTCTATTATTCGAAGCGCGGGACAGGTATAGGCCGGAATCCTCGGCCGGGAGTCACTCGTTCTGACTATTTTGTACGATGGTGCATAATTTTCTGTAAGATTTCTGTTCATCGGAAGATGCATTTTTCACATGTGAAGTATTTATGTCCGCGGATTAATTTTTCCAAGATGATTTTCGTGGGCGATTTTCGAAGAAATTACTGCAGAATTTGGTTTCGCTTTGATCTAATGTGTTAATCCTCCTTGTGCTCCAGGTGCAATAATCGCGAGTGCTGAAATTTTTACCTGCCTACAATGGCTTCTGTTCTGGTGTCGGCGTCTCGTTTCAGTTTTTGTAGTGTGAGTTTTTGAAATTTTTCTTCATTGCCGGACTTACTAGAACTTTCGTTTTTCTCAAGGTTCGATCCTGTGGAATTCGAAGCAGTCTGTTCTGCTCGCCTGTGTCACAGCGGTTCTACGCCCAAGCTGCTTCCGAGAAAAAGGTATTCCAACGTGATAAGCCGCATTGTAATGTAGGAACCATAGGCCACGTGGATCACGGGAAAACCACGTTGACTGCTGCAATTACAAGAGGTGAGTGAAGCCTTATCTTGTTCTTGATCGTTCCAAGAAGCTTTTGACTAGTAGCCTATCTTGTGTGTTTTTTCTCCTGGTGATAACTAGCATTTATCTCCTCCCACTTCGATTTTTTCAGTGCTGGCTGACAAGAAGTTGGCTAAAGCGAAAGCATACTCGGAGATCGACAATGCGCCTGAAGAGAAGAAACGAGGAATCACCATCAATGTTGCTCATATTGAGTATGCGACGGATAACCGGCATTATTCCCATACCGATTGTCCTGGTCATGCCGACTACATTAAAGTTAGTATGGTTTTTTTTTTTTTAATGTGTATGAGTAAGTGAACTGTGCTCTAATTGCAGAACATGATCACGGGTGCA
The DNA here is from genome assembly GCA_905338405.1 of Notodromas monacha. Taxonomy (NCBI): domain Eukaryota; kingdom Metazoa; phylum Arthropoda; class Ostracoda; order Podocopida; family Cyprididae; genus Notodromas; species Notodromas monacha. The sequence goes on along the minus strand of CAJPEX010000228.1, from coordinate 73,402 downwards.
TCGCAAATGGATGGTGCTATTTTAGTGGTGGCTGCCACCGACGGGACCATGCCTCAGACGAGGGAGCATCTTCTTCTCGCTAAACAGATCGGGATCTCGCACATCGTGGTGTTCATTAATAAGGTACAGTGATCACTCACAGATTTATTACTGCGTTCTTGTGGTCAACTCGAGTGACTTTTGGTTGAGATGCTCTGTTTTGTATCTTGATAATGCGGTATTCAAGAGTGGACCGAAACCTTCTGGCTTTTTCTCAGGTGGACGCTGCGGACGCCGAAATGGTGGAATTAGTGGAAATGGAATTGCGAGAGCTGCTAACTGAAATGGGCTACAATGGCGACAACATTCCCATCATCAAAGGATCTGCCTTGTGTGCTCTTGAAGGCCGTGAGCAAGAAATCGGTTCGTAGTTTGGCACGTAAATTTAGACCCAAAATGAAAATTATGTTCCTCTCATGGAAAATTGAAGGCTCGAAGGCCGTTCTCGAGCTCCTTGACGCCATTGACAAAAACGTGCCGGAACCTCAACGTGATCTTGATAAACCTTTCTTACTTCCGATCGAGTCTGTGCATTCAATTCCTGGTGAGCATTTTTAACAAGCTTAATTGTTTCCGAATTGCAAAGCGAAATTCTTCTACTTCCACAGGCCGCGGAACAGTGGTCACAGGAAGAGTGGAGCGAGGGATCATGAAGAAAGGATCCGAGTGCGACATCATCGGGTATGGGAAAAGCACCAAGTCTACCATAACTGGTGAGATTTTCTTTCGTGCCTAAAAGAACATCACGAGATCACGAGTAACTTTTTTTTTTGTACAAATAGGATTAGAAATGTATCACCAGATATTGGAAGAAGGTCGAGCAGGTGATCAATTGGGGGCATTAATTCGAGGCGTCAAGAGAGAAGATGTTCGTCGAGGAATGGTTTTGGCGAAGCCTGGCACCATTGCTATGAAAGATAACATCGATGCGCAGGTTTGAAAATTATGACGAAGAATTTTTTTCTTTTTTTGCAGTAACAATTTATTTTTATACTCAGGTCTATATCTTGTCCAAAGAAGAAGGTGGCAGATCTCGTCCGTTCACCAATTTTAATCAAATGGTGATGTTCTCTCGCACATGGGATACTGCGGCATTTTCTGTTATCCCTGGCAAGGACATGATCATGCCTGGTGAAGATGCCAAGTGAGTTCCTTGATGCAATTTTAGTGCCAATATGATGCATGAAGGGGTGGAGCTGGACAATTTACAGAAATATCGGATTAGTGAATAAAGTGAGGCGCTCTTCCATGTGAGGAATGCTTGGACGACTTCTTGATTTTTCGATATTATGGTACAAAATGTAAAAAAATTTGCGCGTTTTGCCGTAGAAATTGAAAATTTTGGTCGTATTCCTGTTCCGTGTGTGAAGTTTCACGCTTCGTTTTTCTCTCAAGGATAAATTTGAAGCTCCTGAAGCCTATGGTTCTTGAACTGGGGACAAGATTTACGCTAAGGGAAGGTAAGACGACGTTGGGAACCGGAGTTGTGACCAAGATAAACGACAACATGTCGCCTGTGGAACGGGAAATGTTGACGGAAAGCAAAAAGAAACGAGAGAAGCATTTGGAGGAACTGGCGCAGAAGAGCTGAGAGAGTCTGGCAGAGCGGGAAAAAATACGTTTTCTCTTTCGAAATTTTGTTTTTTGTGGTCATGTCAAAACTCCTGTTTTTTTCTTTAGTCAACGGAACAAGTGTTGAATTGAGGCTGAATGAAGAGATTCATTTGCCTTCCTGTGTGGTTTGAATGTTTTTATTCTGATGAGCAGCTTGTGTCTTTTATTGATTCGCTTCAAAATGAGGCTGTGATTCATTAATGTGTACTCAATTTGGTCATTAGCTGCTCATGTGATGTATGACTGTTTAATCTGGAATTTGGGCTCGGGATGTGACCTGATGTGATTTTTCGATTGTCCCGCAGGTGGATTTTGCGTATCATTTCTTCTGTACGTGAAGAAATATTTTAGAACTTTTTGAAAGAAACTAGGTGTTGAAAGAACGTTGGTCCGCCCGTGCGAATTTTTGTCTTTGCTGAAGAGAGAGCAAAAAATAAGAATAAATTATATACATAAATATAGTATCTGTAAGAATTGAACGGAAGACTGAAGGCAATTTTATGCAAGCTGATGTGCAGCCTTGAAGAGGAGCAAGTCGCTTGAGGAACATTGACTTGATTGCCGAGGGAAAAGCAATGAATTCCGGCACCAGACGGGCCCGGCAGATTCGGCAGACGATGAAAAGTGGGAAGCCAGTAACGTCGTCGCAAGCGGCGCCCTCCGGCGCCCGTCAGACGCCCAGCGCCGCCGATCTCCGGTCGTCTGACGCAGAGGGTATTTACCTCGGTGGCCGATTCATGCACACCATCGCTAGCTTGGTGGGCACAGAGATGTCGGTGGGTACTCTTCCATATTGATTTAAGAAAACAGTAAAATCCAGTTGCTTCAAAGTTTGTCAGTATAATAAGCTTGTCAAGTCCTGGCAGAGATTGAAGTTATTTTATTGATTGAATGAACTGAAATTTGTGTTTCGCAGGTGATCACGTCAGACGGGAAGCAATACCAGGGTGTGTTCCACACGGTGTCACCAAGGTTCGATGTGGCGCTGCGATTGGTGCACCTGGTGGTGGGAGGGAAGCCCGGGCACCTGGAGCGGAACCTAGTGAGCGAGGAAATGGTGTTTCCGGCGTCTGGCATTGCTCGTATCATCGTGGAGAATATATCCTTGGAATACGCCACGAAGGGTGAGTGGATACGAACTGATGATGGCGACGTCCTAGTGAAATCAAAGTCAGATCTCGATTCGCTGCCGTCACTTGTCCTGGCGCTAAATTGAGGAATTTGTTAGAAAGAAAGGTTCGGTTCAGTGTTTCCACTACGGGCAAAATACCTGATTCACTCAAGTATTACTTGCCCTTGAGTAGGACATGCCCCAGGATTTTTCAGCCAATAATTCTGATGAATAGGTATCTCCGAGTAGGACGTGCACCCCATTTTTGAGGGAAATTCGTCTACTGTATTGTAGATTTGATGGCCACCTCCGCTGAATGTGTGGGTGCTGAGTGTCGATGGGAAATTGTCCGATTTTGAACTCTGTGAGGTTGAAAAAAGCCTCTTTTAAACTCCTTTCACTTTCACTTGTAGATATCACTGCTGGTTTTGCGACGGACGGGACGATCAGTGGTCGCTTCAACGGCGAATTGCAGTCCAAGGACCTGCAGCCCTGGGAAGGGCCAGACGACGGCGACGATTCGCTGATGCTCGAGGACAATTCCAATGGTTGGGACGCGGAGGAAATGTTTCGAAAGAACGCGCAGGACTTTAAGGTCAAGTCGACGTATGAGGACGACCTGTCGGGTTACACGGTGCCGTTGCGACGGGAAGACACGGAGGAGTTCCGAGAGCGCGAGCGGATAGCCGCCTTGAAGGCGGCCGAGATTGAAGGCTCACTCGCCAGTCGGGTGAGTTTCTGTTGGTTTTCTTTTAGTTCTTGCATCTGGTGCCGCTGGAGAATCTTTTTGGATGTGTTGAAAAAAGGCCAATTGCAGGATTTGTGAGTCCCATTATCTAAATTGTAGAAAATATGATTAGAACAAGGAACGTTTTTAAAGTTTTCATTAGCTGACCTGGAAATTGTTTGACATGGGTCGAGAACTCTTGCCGTAGCGAGGAAGTTTTCACTCATTATCTTGTAAATTCTAATTTTCTCGTTTTAAACTTCAAGAACGTGAGGACATGATGAGTTATATAATTGTAATATTTATCATGTAAATAACCGAAGTCACGTCCAAGTGGGACAACCCTCGTAATTCATGAATATGATGATGTATGATGATGATGTGCATTGAACTTTTATTTTCAAATTCAGGCGAACGCAGAGCTGGAGAATGGGAATGAAGAAGACCAGTTTGCTGCAGTGCACCGACCGGAGAAGCCGCGGATCGGATCACCGGGAAGCGGCGGTTCTGGAAAGTATGTGCCGCCTAGTCGACGTAAAAACGGCGCTGATCGCGTCGGTCCGCGTGGTGGTGGCGGCGGCGGTAGTGGAGGAGGAGGAGGAGGCGGGCTCCGTCCGTCGCCGCCGGCCAGTGCGGCGGTGGCGCCGTCCGTTAATGCTGGCCCTCCGCAACAACAACAACAGCAACCGCCGCCGCAGCAGCAACAGATGGCGCCTCCGCAGGTGGTCACGGCTGCCGCCATCGTCGCAGGCACCGCCCACGCTCAACCCACTCGGCCCGGGCCGGATAATCATAAATTGCAGAAAGGTTCGTCTTCCATATATTGTCAAATTCCTTCCCTCGGCGCTGAATTTTTTGTTGCCGAATTCGATTATGTTTCGTTGGTGACCCCGAAGAAAGTTAATTCATGTTGCATATGGATATAATATTTCCACAGTAGTTGAAAATTTTCATCTGTCAGGGTTAATAAAAATGTATTAAATTGCACTTTTTTGTTCCTTTTTTTTGTTTTGTTTACATCTGATCTAACTGCCCGTCATGCAGTAGAATGATGTTCGTTTTTTTAATTTTAGCTGAGCATTGTCTCATTTGGGATTTTATTCGTGTGTTGAATTTATTTACTCATTTATTGACATTTTATTTCAGATGTTAGACAAGAAAAAATTGAATCGTCAGGAGGATTGCCGCAACGTGTGGAAGCTTCTCAACGACGGGCGCATTTAGCTGCGGAAAAGCAACAAGAACAGTCAGGTGATTAATCTGCGTATTTTGTGTTTTGCATTTGTCAAAGTCGAGAAATTCGTAAACATTCTTTCACTCTTGAAATCTGACGCAATTTTTTTTTTACGTGCAGGTAGAGGGAAGAAACCGAATCAGTCACCACCAGGTAGACAAGGTCCACCATCACAGGGTGGTGGTGGTAGCGGTGGTGGAGGAATGGGCTCTCATCATCAGCACCATCGTCAACCAGGGCCTAATTTAGGTGGCGGAAAAAGTGAGGAAACTTTTGAGCGATATTAATTAGTTCTTGAATTCTCGAGCAGTATTTCTTCGCTTTTTTGCCAGAAAACTTGTCTTGGTGATTTTGTTGTTGGCGAAATTCACTAAATTGTTTAAAATTTCACTGTACTTGCAGGTAGGGACACAGCAGCAGAGCTCAAGAAATTCGGCAAAGATTTCCAGCTGTCTGAAGGCGGTCCACCGCAACAGCAGCAACAACAATTATTGCAACAACAACAACTGCAACAACCGCCACAAGCAACAGTGCCTGGTGAAGAGCCGCGGAACACTCCGGGCTCTACGCCAAAACCCGGAATGACAGCGGGTCCCAATGCTGGAGGCGGTGAACCCGAAGCGACACCTAGTGTAGCCAGTGCAGTATCCACCACAGATGTCGCCCCTATTCCAGATAAAAGCATCGGGTCCACATTGAACCCGAATGCCAAGGAGTTCGTACTAAACCCCAATGCGAAGGCCTTCACTCCTGTAAGCTATTTCGTTTTTAGTATTTCGATTGTGTGTAGAATTTGTTCGATGATGCGAGGGTGTATTTTTGCAGCGTTCTCCGAGTACTACAACGCCACCTAGGGTACATACGCCGCAGCAACAAGCAATGATGCCACCAGGTCAGCAAATCGCCATGACCATGCCTCACTTGACGGGGCTGTCCCTGCATCACGGGGGTGGCCCACATGGGCCAGGTGGTCAGCTGCCTGGACAGTTAGGAGCTCATGGTCCACTGCCGCCATCTGCGAGCTCATTCCCTTACTATCTGAGTTCGCCGTTCCTACCCATTGTTCCGTCGTCGCACGCTGCTGCTGTTGCTGCTGCGAGCTTCCAGCCTGGCAAGCAGCCACGTTTCAAAGGTGAGAGGGAACTGCACGAGCGACACCTACTCGTCGAATATGTAGTAATGCGTGTGTTGAATCCAAGCGTGATAGAATTTGCGCCTCGCATGGAGAAATTTATTTTTGTTGCTTTGTTGTTTCAACGTAAAATTTCCGTGCGTATTTCATCCATCTTCTACGAGAGATTAAAAGAAACTGAAGAGTCAGTTGCGTTTTTCGTGCAGTAATGAAACTTTTTATCACTCTTGAAATTTATTTCAATTTAGTACGATATAATGACGCTTGGCTAGTTTCAGAATGAATTTTTTATTCATCTTTTTTTTAGGCGTAGGAGGCGGTCCTGGCGGTGGACCTCCGAACCATGGACCTGGGGTTCGTCAAGAAATTCCTACTCAAGCTGCCGTCACGGGGCAGCCAATACTCGCCGCAAGCTCAGGAGGAATTCCTGGGATCCAGCAGTTCGTCAACTACACCCCCTCTTTCCCCTATCAAGTACGTGTTTGATTTTTTCCTTCGTTTTTTCTTTTTGTGATTAGAAAAGACAAAAGGGTTACTTACAAAGGGACCGTGCAGAAAGTGGAAAAATGTGGTTTGAGTTTCTTTCGGGAAAATGTCTTGTTTAAAATATGCCTGTGAGTCTGAGACGCCGTAAATTGTAAGACGCGCTCTCCGTTTTGAATCAAAACTGCTCATCAAATTTGAGTGAACGTGGTGAAAGTCGATTGGTTCATGACGAAATATGTGTTGCACGTTGATACTCAGTCGGAGAAGAAAAAAATTATATCTTTGATCACGAGAAGTAGAAGGAGGAATTTGATCGTGTCTTTCTCCTTGTTGCAGTTTTACATGATGCCGCCAGGAGCGGTGCCGATGGTGCCGACGTTCAATTTCGACGGTGGTGCCCAGCAGTTCGCGCAAGGTGCGCCACAACAACCCGGCATGGGCCCGGGACCCAATTCTACCCCAAGAAATACGCCTGGCCCTCCGGGCCCACCTCTGCCGCCCCAGCAGCAACAGCAACAGCTCATGTTCCACCACCAAGGAGCACCTGGTACGCCATCTAATAATGGTAGGTTTAAATTTAACAAAAGAAAGACACGGATTTATCGTGTTTCTTTGGAGAAAAGGTTAAAAGACAAGTACCGTACTTAACCGTACGTCACCCGGAGAAAATAGAGGCAGGTTTTTATTTTTCAAAGTAACGATGGGATACAATTTTGGAAATTGATTCAAATGTGTTTCTCGAAAACTATGGGGTATCCCGAATATACTTTTGCGCTTTGATAATAAGGCAAAAATGAAAATGACTAGTTTTCGAGGCATCGTCTTTTTCGGAAAAGCCGTCAGGGAAAATGTTGTTTCTGATGCCTGATCGTGAGCCTCGACTCTTCCCTACAGGCAATGGAGGAGCGGGAAACGGCGGCGGAGGCGGGAATGGCGCTCCCCCGACCCCGACGTCGAGTGCAGGCGCCACGACGCCCACCACGTCCTTGGGACCGTCGCCGGGCCAGATCGTGTATTACCCGAGTTACCCGGGCCCTCACGTGGGCGGGCATGCCGGCCCACCGCAGCCGCAGGCCCCGCCGCAACACCCACACCAGCACCCGCACCCACACCCGCTTTCCGGCATGTTTCCCTCCGGCTTGCCTTTCCTTTCAGGTAAGATTCCCGAACGTTTATAAATATATATATATATACATACATATAGGATATAGGTACATATGTTGATACATTATTTATTACAATTTCCTTGATTTAAATGTGTGAAATTATGTGGCAACGAAACTTTCAAGGCATTTCAAGTAGTCATTTTTTTTTTTGGTTCTTAGTATACATATAGAAGCTGTATTTATGCCAATTTTTTTGTTGAAATGAAGATGTGAAAATGTGGGAATTGTTCGTTTTGCAGGTCATCAAATGAGCAGCCACCAGCAGTGAGGAAGAGGAAAAGTGAGCTGCTCAACAAGACTTTGCCTCACCCGTCTCCAGGAACTTTCTTTTCCCTTAGTTTCAAATTTGTCCGCGCTAATTTAGTTTATTGTGTTCTAGCCATTAAAGAAATAAAACTCTCGAACATTACAACTGTGCTTCTGGTTTTCTTTTTATTGCGTGATAGAGGACGAATTAATTTTGCAAAGTCAAAGTATTTTTGAATTTCAGTGTCGGGGGGGAAAAAGCATTTGGAATGCTGCGGAGATTGGTGCTACATGGTTTTCACAGAAAAGTGGGTTGATGCGTGTTTGTGTGTCCTAATGGCGAGGAACAATCAAAATGTGAGTGCATAATATTCTCCAATTTTTTACGTCACAATATCAGCAGACCACAGCGTAAATGGTTCAACAACATGAATCCGAGGCAATTTACTTTTATATAATCTTCAGGCAGTTTTTTGTACTGTACAGTATTCCAAAAGAGGTAAGACCATCTCACATGCTTGAGAGGAGAATCTTATCTTATATATGCATAGCTGAAAGAAACATATCCTGTTATTCACATTTTTGTCTACTGATGATGAGAACAGAAAATGTTGAATGTGGCAAGAATCATTGAAAACGAAATGACTTCAGAATTGCGAATGACTGCCAAAGAGAATATGTCTTGGAAATTTCATAAAGCCGAGATCACAAACTTGTCTAGTTATTCCCATGTCATTCTAAAACATATTAGATTTATGATTTCATGTTGAAAGCCTGCAGAAATGCTCTGCTTCTCAGGTTTATTGTGTTCATGTCAGTTTCTTGAATGGATGAAAGATTTTTTCAAACTTGAGAGAAATCGCGTTTCACGTGCTCAAAAATTGTCTGCTACAAATTGCATCCAGAAAGGAATTTTTTTTAATGCAGGAACCCGCTTGTAAATTATTTTTTGACTGCACAATATATGATTCCTTCTTTTTAGTATCTATGCCACTTGCCTTTGATCATTTTATTGCCCTGCTACATTATTTCTGCCCTGAGCAAAAGTTGACTTGCACCCTGCAAGTATATCATGTTGTCAGGTTGAAATGGCTGAGGTCTCTCACTCAGAATGTATTGTGGGGCCATTCAGGGAGTGGGTGGAAGGAAAGTTGTTGATGGACTGTATCCATGGTCACCACCAGCATGCAGCAGGTTTGCTGTCATGAAGTCACAGTTCTGGGAACATGGCTTGCTGGAAAAGGGGAACCAATGTCAAGCAAGGGAATATGTATATAGACATTGCTGTGTTTAAACCTTATTCCTTTCAGTGTCACTGCAGACCAGATGGCAAGAGAGGAAAGAGTTTCATTGTTTTGTTCTTTGGTGTTCAACAATAATTGTTGAGCGTTCTGTGAAAACTTTTTAAAACAAATATTGCAAAAAGTTTTTCAGTATAACAAACTTTTTCTCAAGTCCAAGCATAATAAAGCGTGTGTTGAAAAGTTTTGTCTAAACAAATGCAGATATCTATACAACTAAACTTGTATATGAAGTATGTTCAGATTAATGTGTTATAAATTCCTGACAAGTGTTTCTTCTCAAATAGGAATGTGATGGGTTCTTGGAACATAAATGGAAGACAAAAACTTATGATGAAAATCCTCTCAGGGTGGAGGGTTTTGGGGGTTGTTGAAAAAAATGATCTTGAACACAAATAAAATCAACAAAAGGAACAGTGAGGAAGAGGAAAAGTGAGCTGCTCAACAAGACTTTGCCTCACCCGTCTCCAGGAACTTTTGAGTTTCAAAATTTGATCTGGACAAACAGACAGACAAGAAAGTGAGTTCATAAAAACGTGGTAAAAATAATGCAAGAGGTGCAAAATTTTGCCCTGTACTGTGATACAAAATAGATTAATCACTGGCTTTTATTTCTCTGCTAGACTGTGATTCAAGATTATGAAAATATGATGTGGGATGGAATCTGGTACCTGTGTATGCTTTTTGTGGCAGCCTGCACCACTAACAATTGGCACCCAGCATCAGCAGAGGCATTCAATCCCTTTGAAACCATTGTCCAGGCCATTGGAAACCTGTTGCCAAAGCCTGAAACACCAGATTTTGTGCCCTGTGAAACAAGGGAACAATGTATGGCATCAGATGCCTCAGCTGTGTGCAGTGACACCATGCATGTGTGTGTGGGATGCAGGAATGCAGGTGTCATGTGTGCCCTGTACTTTGGATCCCAGTGTTCAAGGGGTCTGCAGTGTGTTGGCAACCCTGTGCAGAGATGTGTGTACTGGAACTGTGAGTGTGCTGGGGGTGTCATGAAGATGGGCAACAAATACTGTGCTCAGTTTCTTTATCTTAATGGATTCTCTGCTGGATCAGAGGTTTGTTGAGAACATACATTTTTTTCTTCTCTTGAGCCCTGGCTAGACTGCTAGAGTATGTAATTTTTTTGTCATACTCTTTTGCATAGAATTTCACTTCTGAAACTGCAAGTGTGTCAGCATCAACAACAGAGTCAATTCTGTTGAAATCCTCAATAAGTGCTGAAGTTGGGACAAGTCCAGCAGCAATGGGTTCCATAAACAAGCCTGAGTTAAATCCTTTCACCATCAATTCCACTGTGATTAAAAGCAGCTCATCTGTTGGGATGAAGGTTTGTTACAATTTGTATGTTACAATCAGTTATTGAAGTCATTTGACCACATTTCTTCAACTCTTTGGTTAGAATTCCACAGGTGAAAGTCCAGGATTTTCTGCAACTTCAGCACTGACTGCTGCAGAAACATCAAAAGAATCAAAGTTTTTCAAACCCTCAACTTTTCCATCCACTGAAGCTCTGGGGATTGAGACAAATACAGGAGTGGTTTTCACAACCAATCCTGCATTAAAAGGAATAACTCAGTCTACTATCACTGCTACTGGAACAGAAACCAGCTCATCTGCTCAAGGAATGAGGGTTTGTTTCATAATTGCCATTTTTGGTTTTGTTCTGATGATAATCATGGTGTAAATGTTTTTTAAATCCAGGATCTCACAACAGAAGAATTTTTGCTCAATTCAGTGACTGCAATAAAATCAACAAAAGGAACAGTAGATGAGGCTTCTTCTGAGGAAAACCTTGCTACAAGTGGACCAACTCAATCTTCTACATCAGATGCAAGAAATGCTTCATCTGATTTCAAAACAGAAGTTGGGCTTCAAGGATCAAGTTCCCAGCCTGCTTCTTTAATGCCCTTGACACAAGAAGGAAAATCATCTACTGAATCAACTGCTGGATCATATTTTGAAGGAAAAATGGCTTCAAGTGAACTCAACAAATCTTTGACATCAGTAGATGCAACAATTTCAACTTCTTTCAAAAGTGAAGCTTCACTTGAACAGTCAACTTCTCAGTCTTCTTCTTCAACTTCCTCAAGTCAAGAAGGAAAATCATCTATTGAATCAACTACTGGATCATATTTTGAAGGAAACATGGCTTCAAGTGAACTCAACAAATCTTTGATATCAGTAGATGCAACAATTTCAACTTCTTTCAAAAATGAAGTTTCACTTGAAAGGTCAACTTCTCAGCCTCATTCTTCAACTTCCTCAAGTCAAGAAGGAAAATCATCTATTGAATCAACTACTGGATCATATTTTGAAAGGACAGTAGCTTCAATTGACCTGAACAAATCTTTGACCTCAGATGCTACCATTTCACCTCCTTTGGTAACAAAATTTGCATTTCAAAGGTCAACTTCTTGGTCTCCTTCAATTTCTCCAGTTCAAGAAGGAAAATCATCAAATGGATCAACTGCTGAATCTTTTGAAAGAAACTCATCATCCCTCAATGGGCAAAAACAATCACCCACATCAAATCCAACAAATATTTATACTTCTTCTGTCAAAATTGAATCTGTGCCTCAAGGATCAACTTCTCATTATCAATATTCGTCTCCTTCACCTCATGAAGGGATTGGAAGTTTATTGAAAACATCTTCATCAATTATGGAGAAAACTTCGGAATATTCTGCTTTCAATAGTTCATTATTCACAACAATGTCAAGCGGAGAAACAGGAAAGATTTCAACCAAAAGTCAAGCTGATCAAAATAGCTCACCTTCTTTTTCTACTGAAATTAATTCAGTTTCCTTTTCAATGATTCCTGGCACTATGACCATAACAAGTTCAATACTTCTAGACACATCTAGAAATTCTCAAGCAACAGGAAATCAGACCAAGGCATTTGGACAATTTGATTTCACATCTGAGAAGAATATTCCTGTGTCTGAATCTAGTCAACCAGATTCAGTTTTCAAAGTGACTCAATCTTCAAATTACCCTCAAGTATTGCCTACAACAGAGCCTATTGATTTGAATGCAGTGACATCAGAACTGGTGCTGCCTGGCAAGGATCTTGGACATGATGAGGACACATCAAGGATTCCAGTGTCCCCAGTGGATAATCCTCTGTCAAGTACAACTGTTGCTATACCAAAATCCCTGTTGGAGGTTTCTGGCAGGGAAGCTTCAACAATAAGGTCAAGAAACACCTTTGGTCCCAGAACTGGTCAAAGAACAGTTCCTCAGCCAGGCTCTCCTGCTGAGGATCATTCCAGGTCAAACAAGGCCTTTGTTGACAACATCCCCTCTATTCAGCATTCATCAACTACAACAACAACCCAGTCAAGTCTTATCCTCCCCCTCATCCCAACTTCCAGGGATGAAGCCATTTCTCAGAGGAAAGTGTCTCCAGAGGCCTTGGAGCTCATCAGACAAAGGGCAGTGCTCAGCAGAGTCCTGTCTTCCCTGTCCACAATTGGATTGTTTTTAGTCATCCTTGGTTTAATTTACAAGACTCATGCTTTCAAAAAGAAGATGAAGACTCACAACTCAAGGGAGGAGTCTGATGATGAGGATACACTGTATGAGGTTGAGCTGGGAATGCATCCTGCCTCAGACTTCTACAGGGTGCCAGGCAGAAGGAAGAATAATGTATATCAAGAAGTTGGACTTGCCACATGTAGGGGATCTCAAGAGTTCACAGAGATCTCCAATGAATTACCAATTCAAGCAAATGTTCCGCATAAGGTATGTTGAATATTTTCTGAATTCTCCTGAGTATGCCAGTTGAGCAAATTTCATGAATTCAGTATTTCTCACATCCTGCTTTCTCTCAGGTGCAAGTTGTCAGCATTTCAGGGAGATGCATAGCCTTGGAACCAGTCAAAAATAATCAGAACTCTTTGCTAGACTCAAGTCTTGGCAGTGGACAGTTCCTCATGCGCCCTCTGGTGCCCATCCATCAGCAACTCATCAACAAGAACAAACAAAATACTCATATCAAGATCACAGTGTCACCAAACTCCAAAGACATTGAAGAAGGAGACAATCTGCCATCTTCTTCATCAGCATCTCATTCAGCACACCCAATAAGCAGTGCTCCAGTGTCCACAGCCAGAAGCAATCCTGCTCACAGGAAACTCCTCACAGACTTGCCAGATTTGCAGGGAAGCTATGAAAAGCTCAGGCCTGGTTATAAAACCCATAAGAGGCCTATTGCTAAACATTTGAATCCATTGAAGATCAGGCGTTATCGGTCTTTGTCTGCAGAGGAAAAAAATCAATGCAACTTGTCAAGCAATAATGATAAGCAACAGAGACCTGAGTATGAGTCAACTTTGTATTCACCACTGTTTCCACCTCTTTGGAGGCAGTTGCTGGCCCCTGAAGAAGACTCTTTGCCTTTGGTGGCTGATATCATCAGGACTCATGAAAGTGCTGTTAAGGCTGCCAAGCTTGGAGCAGAAAAAAATGTGCTTTTTGGAATTGGATTCTAATAGCTCTTTCATCAATATGTTATGGGCTCTTTTTTAATAAAGCAATATTTTCATCTTGAAGAATGTGGTTCCTTTACTGAATTTAACTTCTTTCTTATGTTTCAAGTTGATACTCAGCAATATCATGCCAAATTTGAGTTTACTGTATCCCTATTCACGGTTTCAGGGATATATTTCAGTTTCAATTGTATATCTTTTTCCAGACAATTTTTTTCTGAAATGTAGCTTCTTTTAATATTCATTCAACCATAACAAGTCTGTTGGTATGTAAAATGCAGGATCACACTCAGGAGCAATTCAATGGAAAATTCATGTCTGCCAAAGATTGTGATTGTACCACAGCATATGCTGTATTTGTCAAAAAATTGTTGCATCAGATCATGCCAAATTATTTTTTGTAGTAATTTGTAAATAAAATACATCTTATCTGGGAGACATCTGATGATTTCAAATGAATTCTGATGAAATTATTATTCTCAATAGGTTGTGTCATCCCAAGTTCATAGAGGTAGAATTTTTCCTGAATAATTCTTGCCTGTGGTAGCAAAACAACATACCAGATATTGATAATTTGGATAAACAAAAAAGTAAAAATGGTATACAATTTTTTATGAGGTTTGTGCGTTTACAGTAATTCATCTCATTCCTGGAATTCTCTGTTCTTCTCAAAATCAAGATGTACAGTATTCCAAAAAATTTTAATGACTTAAGATTTTACATCATTTGATGTAAATATTGTAAATGCTCCAGACACCATAAATACATTTTTTGGGAACCTTGAATTTTCAATGCTTTATCCACAATACATACAGGAATCACACTTGCCATAATGTTAACTAAAAAGCCAATTACAATGTAACCAGCCTAACATAAGAACATTGAAGCATGCATGCTCAATTATCAAAAATAATGGCAACAAGATTGATCTCAAAATCAATAAGGAATCACATTAACTGATGAGCATGGGAATATACTTGATACAATGTAAGCATTCAATCACCTGAGGGGTCAAGGTAGAATAAAATAATACTTCTAATAAACTGCTGCTTGCTGTGGACGAGATTCTATGTTGGAATAATTGGGAACCATTATATGTGCGCTGCTGCATGCTGGGTAAATTTGTTGGTAATTTCAGCATAAAATTTTTAAAAATACTTCAGCCTGATGAGGAAAGACAATCCCTTGCAGCAGTTCCAGGTATCAAGTGAACCTGTCTTTTGTTTACCACTCTGTCCCCATAGCAACTCCTCATAAATGAATTCCCCCTCTGCATCATATCAGCAGCACTCCTATGCCTTGCAGGTGGAAGTTCTGATAAACCAGTCTATTCAACCATGTTGCTGATGGCTCTTGTTGCACTTTTAATTCTGCTGAGTGTGCATCCTGTTCAGAATTTACTGTATTCTGATGACTTGAAGTGTGAAAAGGATGAGGATTGTTGGGTCAGCAGCAGTTTGTCAGCCTGCAGCACCCTGCATGGAGTCTGTGTGTTTTGCCCTGTGCCCAGAATGTGTCAGCAGGACCTTGGGCAGCATTGCTCCAGTGATTATCAGTGCACCAAGAAGGAGAACATGGTTTGTCTTCTGTCCACTTGCAGCTGTGCTCCACAGACCACCTTCCAAGATGGCCAATGTGTTCTAGACTACAAAAGTATTATACGTGTTCAGCCTGCAGATGGGAACAGTATTGCTGCTGATGGGAATTCCAGCCAACCTATTACAAAAAGGCCAAGTATTTGGGAATTGATTTTGAAAGGAGTTTTGGCAACAACTTCTACACCCATCAGCAGCAGACCAAGCACGATTATTGTGCAGCCTACAGTATTCATGAATGTACCTTCTAGTGTTGATGGTGGTAATTCAAGTTACACATCTCAAAATATTGGCTCCATCAGCAACACAATCCAATCATCATCAACCACCATGGTGGATTCAAAAGCAATGACATCTATTAGTGAGCTCTTGAGAACAAAGAGGTCTACTCAAGAAACACTAGCAAGCAACAGCTCAAGTTTGACTCCATCAAATGCCACCAGCACCAATCATTCAATTCTTGACTCATCAGCTGTCACAAATATCATCAATCAGTCATCATCAGTGGCTCTGATACTGAGTGGAGCATTAAAACCTGGTAGTTCAACTAACCCACCTTTAAGCAATAATGAACCAGGTGGAAATGATCAGTCCAGTTCTCCTGAAACTCAGTTGATCCTCAGATTCTCAATGCCATATGCAGTCTTACCAATGGACAAGAAAACAACAGTATCTGCAATTTCTTCCTCTCCATCATCAAGGACCAAGAAAAATACGAGCAGCCTTGAAACTATTACTGGATCAAAACAAAGCACAACTGCTTCTGTGCTGCTGAATTCTGTAACATATAGTCTTGGTTACAATTACACAATGCAAAATCCAGAATTTTCAATTATTGCTGAGAATGAAACAGCAAATGTTTCATCATCAACTGCTGTCAACTCAGTGAACCCAAAGAATCTTTCTGGTCAAACTGAAGAAAAAAATGGATCTCAAACAGTTGCCATGATTCTCAGTGGTGCATTAAGTCCAGCAGGTACTACAAGCAAATCACCTCTGGAAACTGATGGCACAACTACACCAGGAAATCTGAGGTTCATGTTCACTATACCAAGTGCAGTATTATTGCCAAAGGGTATGAATGAATCATCACCAGCAGCAACTAATTTGAAGAAGGAGGCCACAGCAAGTGTGATTGAAACCAGCCCTCAATCAATCTCATTAAAAACAGTTGCCATGATTCTCAGTGGAGCATTAAAGCCTGGCACATCTACCAAATTGCCCTTGGGCACTCTTTCAACTACAGAGGCAAATCTGAGATTCAAGTTTACAATTCCAGATGCAGCATTGCCAATGGACATAAGTTCAGCAATGTCTCCAGCTGAAACTAGTAACAGGGGCATGGACACTAAACCCAATGAAACCAGCATCACCAACTCAACCAGTTCATCAAATACAACAGTTGCTATGATTCTGAGTGGTGCATTAAGGCCTGGAACTTCTACAAAATCACCATCATTGGACACAGAAAATCTGAGGCTCAAGTTTACAATACCAAATGCTATATTGCCAATGGAAACCAAATCAACAATGAATTCTGCTAAAAATAGTTTGACCAAGAAACCCATGGGAGACCCTCCTGCTGATGGTGTTGGAACCAGCACTGATTCAAGCAAACCCAGAACAGTTGCAATGATTCTGAGTGGGGCATTAAAACCTGGCAGTTCAAGCAACCCACCTGATGCAAACACTGTTTCAACAAGTGCTGGGATGAAGCAGATCAGATTTGTGTTCACAATCCCAAATGCAATGTTGCCAATGGACAATAAAAAATCTGTGTCCACAACAACTCCTTCTTCTACTTCCAAAACAGCACCTAGTTCAAATATGGCTACAGATATGAGTCAACCAAATATAACAGTTGCCTTGATTTTGAGTGGGGCCTTGAAACCTGGGGGATCAACACTTTTCACAACAACCAGCAATGAACAAAAAACTGACTTTCCTACTTCTGGAAATGGAACAGCACCATTTTCCAGCAGTAGTGTTTCCATTTTGAGAAGCCCTGGGATAAACACTGTCAATAATGGGTCAAGTCAACAACAAACTGGGGCATGGATTTTAAGTGGAGCATTGAAACCTGGTACCTCAACCAAATCATTCCTAGGACAAAACCTCACTGAAAATACAGATTTTGATGAAGCTGAACCACAAAATGCCACAATCAGTGATGAATTTCTTTACCCAATCCTCAACAGGAGTGAAAGTGACTCAACTGTGAATGTCTCAGAGATTGAAGAACTTTTGTTTCCACTGCTCAATAGATCCAATGATTTCCCCTTCTTGGGAAAACAGCCAACATGGTTTCCTATTGATAGCATCACACCAGCACTGCCAACAATTAAACTGTCCAATTCAGCAGATGCAGAAGATAATCAAAAAGAGATCAAGGCAACTTCCATTATATTTCCATCAATTGATCAAACATCTCAAAAGATGAGTTTTCCAGCAAAGGATCAAACTACTTCCATTGAACCCAATTTTAGGTTCACAATTCCTCAAACAGACTTGCCAATGCTGGGAATTGGATCCACTTCAACACCAAGACCTCAAAGTGTGGGCTTGGGTAGTTCAACTTTAAAAGAACCCTCATCAAGTGTCATAACTCAAGCAATTATACCAAGCCAAAAAGCATTGACACTGAATTTCACTATTCCAAACATAGTGTTGCCAATTGGAACAAGGGCTAAGCAATACACTTCAGAGTTGGATCAAGTCTTCAAACTGGGATTCTCAATTTCTAGGGCAAGTTCACCAATTGACACATTTTCAACGCGTGAACAAGAGCAGCAAGCACTGACTTCAACTGCTCTTCCCACAATAATTCTGACAGCTCCTGAAAATAATGGAGAAGATTTTGCAACACCTGAACCAACAACTCCAGGAATACTACAGGTACCAGCAATAACTACTGCTGATGGTTCAGTATCATGGACCAAAAGAAGAGGCTTTTTCCAACTAAAAGGACCTGCTCTGTTTGATCCTGATGAAGTACCTGTTGTTGAGCCAGAAACAACCAAGCCATTTCAGATAAGCACTACTCCAGGATATTCAGAATCAGCAAGTCCTGCAAGCAATTCAGAAACAACTAGTTTCAGTTATAGAACAGAAACCAGCAGTCCTGGGTACTCCAGAGGTTTTCAAAATTCAGCAGGAACAACTTTGAAATTTTCAGCAGCAAATGAAGAATATCCTGTGAAAACAAACACAAGTCAATACATGACAGTTTCTGATGGCCCTTCAGTAGAAATTACAAATTCAGCATCTTCAGCAATTATTCCAGCAGAGAATGTGACTGTTTCTAAGAATTTGCTGATTTCCAATCAAGTTCCAGAATTCAAACAAGTAGGGGATGACGAAACAACAACTGAGCAACCAAAGAATGACACCATTATTGTTACTCCTCTCCCTTACCTTCAATTCCATGGAACCAGCACAGCTTTGACTGTCATGGCTACTTTTGCTGTTGTAATGGTAATTGTTTATCTGATCCACAAAACCCATGAGACCAAGAAGAGGAAGAAAAGGACCCATGTGCTCAAAAGCAACTCTCAGGATTCAATGGTGAAGCTAGAAATGGGTTGGACTCAATTGCCAGATGTTAACAGTGTCCTGATTGGGAATTTGAGAAGAATCCAAGATGGAGTCCACCAGCAATTATCTCATCTTAAAAAGGTAATTTGCGTAATTTGCACGTTCTTGGCTGAGTTGAAGTAAATCTATATAAACCATAATTTCATACAAATGTGCTTTATTGCTCCAGGCTGAAGAAGGAACGACCAGAGCGACCCTTTTTGAAGCTAAAAGACCAACCACCAGCTCAGGAGGGAGGTTCATCACAAAGATCAGACAGATTGCTTCAGCAGCTCCCAGCAGGAGACCAGCAACTTCAGGGGTTCGAGTTATCGAAGTCAAGCCTTGGTCAGGGCCTGAACTTCACGCAGCAACGAAAATCAATCGACGAATTTCCACTGGGTCGTCGGTTTCAACAGGAACGTCGGAAACAACTTTTTCCGAAGGTTTTCAAACGACACCTGTGGTTGAGCCACTGCGACCAAAGTACGCGGTTGATGAAAACTTCCGCGCGTTGCCACAGGACAGAGTGACGCCCGGTGTCCTGCCATTAATTGCAGACGTGATCAGAAGCCACGAAAATCTGATGCGGAGAAGAAAACTTGGCTCGGATGCGGGCGATGGCAAAAGAGTCGTGTTTGGGATCGGTTTTTAGATTTTTAATGGTACAAATAATGTATATGATGCATATGACGCGTCAATAAAGCAATGTTGGAACCCCCCGATGTTCGTTGCATTCGGCAATACGCTCTACTAACATGGATGCCTCTATAGTAACCCCAGTTTTCGGCGGACGAGTATCCGCGGGATTTGGTTCCTGAAGTCGACAGGGGAAGGAGATTGCCAGTATTGTGTCTCAATCTGTTCCGGAATGATTGTATTCATCTTCGGCGAGTGTGAAGTGTTCCACTCGCTAACTGGATGATTGAAAACGAAATGTATCGCTCATGTTTGATGTGATAATTTGTGTGCGATTTTGCGTTAGCGCTACTTGAGTCAAATGGCTCAGGGCGCTCGTGATTTTATTTATAATGTTATACCAGTTTTTTTACAATGTGGAATTCCTTTATTGTTCTTCACAGAGCTCCTCAAGGTATGCTCCGTGTTAGGATTTTGGCGAGACAGGAATCTCTGTGGTTCAAGGGTATCTGAGGTTCTTGAGCTGATAGAAGACGTCAACCACTTCAACGTGCTATCTTTTTTGCGGCGAAAATGATCAATGCGCGTCGAATCGCGACGAAAGTCGCCTATATCGAGAAAGAGTTACTCGAACTGGACGGCTTATTGAATGGAAGATTCAACTGCCCGCAATGCGCATTGTCACTGCCTAGAATATTCGCTAAACACCTCGCTGCCGCTCATGGAATCAAGATCACCCACCGAATCGATGCCTTCCTGAAACCCCGTTCTGAACTAATGGAAGACGATGCTGTCCAAGACGTAGATGTCGATTTAACGCTGTCTAAACTCGTGAATTGGGACGACAAGGAAACTGAGAAGCGGAATATCTTGAAAATTGTTTCAGTTCTTGAGAAAGGCCTTCCCGAGCTTTCCCTGGAGTCTCAGCTAGAACTTCAACACGAAGACGAAGAAGCACCTGCTGTCGTTCTGGACGACGAAGTCAGCAAATCGTTGACTGTCATGGAAAAATTCGTTGAAGAAGTGAACGAGTTCTACACGGATTGCGAAGAAAGAGATTGGATATTTATTCCGGAAGACGAAGTGGGTGAATCTATGTCTGCTCGCGAAGAGGACGATGCCTTGGCCTGGTTCGACTTCGTTCAAAAAACCCAGCAAAGCATTAAGAACCAAAGATTAACTGATCCCAAGATACGAAAAAGAATGATCCCTTTGAAAGAACGTTACACGTGTGAAGTGTGCAACTTGAAATTCTCCAAACGATCCATTTTGTTACGCCACGTTCTCCAGCACGCCAAAGAAGGAATTTTTCGATGCAGTCGGTGTTGTTCTTTAGCTGAAATGCAGCCGGGAAAAGACGAGTGTGATTCATGTCGTGTTGAGCGACGAATGGACAGACAAATGATTGAAACTTTTAATGAAACCGAGGGCTTCGTCATGGTAAGTCTTCTTGATGCTTTTCGAAAACATTATCATAAATTCCTGCATTTATTTATTTATTTCTTGCAGTCGCGGCTTCCGAGAAGAAGAAAATATTATGCTAGATTTCCTTGTGCCATGTGTGGTCGAAAATTTCCTTCGAAGCCGTCGTTGATGCTTCATGAAGAAACTCACACCACAGGACGGGTTGTGTATGAATGTGAACGTTGCAAAGCCGTTTACCCTAGTGCAGAAGTGAGTTCAGTACAGTATCAATTTTGAATTACTGTTTCAGTTCTTTCCAGAAATCAATTTCAGTTCTTCTTTTCTTTTACTGCGATTTCCATTGACAGGAAAAGTGCCAGAAATTTTTAATATTGTCATCTCGAAATGTACCTTTTTAAGTTCGAATGCTTCATGGAATGTATCGATTAAAAACTCAACTCGTGTCAACCTGACGAAGTCATGTGTCTTGAATTGTGTATATTGTGCCGTAGGACCGAGACATTCACCAACAAGTACATGAAGGAGAAGTGGACTTCTACTGTTGCCAATTGTGCAAAAAGCAGTTCTCGAAGCGTGCGAATTATTTGCGCCACGTGGACATCCACAACGGGGTTCGTTACAGTTGTAAGCAATGCAACCGGTCCTACACGCAAGAATACCAACTCAAGTGCCACGAAAGGAAACATTCCGGCGAGCCGAAATTTCGGTGTAAAGTATGCAACCGAACCTTTGCCGAACCGTCGTCGTATTGCAGGTGATTTTGTATTGAATACTGTACAACAAATTTTTTTCTCCGACTTCAAAGAAAATTTCCCTGTTTTATCAGGCATAAAAAGATACACGAAGTGACTTCGAGACGGTTACCCACGGAGCATTCGGAAAATGCGTTTGATCCTTTGGCGGAAGCTGTCCAAGACATCATCACTCCGATCAACACGAAATCTGACTCTTTGAAGAAGCAGTTGTTCTATCAAAGGTTGAATATGCATAAGAGAAAAGTAAGTTATGAATTCGAGAGACATATTTGACGACTCGCTTCGGGGTGCGTAAATGATCGTAAATCGTCAAAAGTTAGGCGAAAGTCGTTCTAGTTTGACTACAGTATGGTCGAACCTCTTTTTCAAGGGACCAGCAAAAAACTCGAGCTAGAAGAAGAAACAAGCCCTTTTTATTGAGGAAAAGAATCATAGGAAATAGTTTTGTGGTATTTTGGACCATAAATTGCTTCTTGAATGAGTTGACAGGATGCCAAAGTTGATGACAGGGGTTTATTCTTTTTCTTAGTTTTTCACTTCCTTTCGAAACGCATCCAGTTACGTTTTCCATGCTTTTCTCTTTCCCGTGTGAATAAAATAATTCCGAATGAGCCTCGAGAAAATTCGAGTTGAAGAGGTTTTATTGCACTGTTTCCGAATGAACTCAGATAGTGAATTGAAAATAATTCGACAATGGCAGGTTCGAGCTATCCACGTTCAACTTTATGTGTAAAATCTTACATCATCTGATTCTCTTGATGTCATCGTTTATTCCGCGGCTTTTATCTCTTTCGAGAAAGGTTTGCTTCGTTTTTTTGTGATATTTCAATTGTTATATGTATGCATATGCAGTGCGTATTTTCTTTATAAATTCAATGGATTCTTCGTTTGATCCTGGATTTTCAGA
Source organism: Notodromas monacha (assembly GCA_905338405.1). Taxonomy (NCBI): domain Eukaryota; kingdom Metazoa; phylum Arthropoda; class Ostracoda; order Podocopida; family Cyprididae; genus Notodromas; species Notodromas monacha. Next base: position 50,944 of record CAJPEX010000228.1, on the reverse strand, counting down.
GCAATGAAGTGGAGGTGATTTTGTGCAAAGCCGTGGAAAACGGAACTGGGCGACCGACTCTAGTGGCGAATGCTTTCAAAGCTGAGCCGACGGGCATTCCAGGGTACACGTCATTGACGAACTCTGTCCTCGTTGAAGGCAGTGGGTCATCGCCTCGGGGCTTCAGTGAAACCGTCTTGGAGCCGATGACTCTGAAGATGCGGCCGAAAACCCGGCTCTTCCCCTCGCTTCTGGCTTGATTCATTTTTATGAAACAAATGTCGTAAATCGGGAGAAGGCAAGCCAGGAATCGGTTGTTGCCTTTCTATTTAATTTGAGGAAACAAGAAACGAAGATCTCTCCCATAATATGTTTTTTTTCTGTCTGCACGTACTTGTGTTGAAAGTTTGGTTTTTCATTTGTAGAGAAAGTTTCTTGGAAGTGTGTGTGTTGTTTGTTGTTTTGTACCTGTTATTTTCCAGAAGCATTGTTCTGAATACAACACTGGTTTTTTGCTGCTTGATGAAACGCATTCTTGTTGGTACTGTTTATTGACGAGTGTTGTCTTGATTTACAGACAAGCGTCAGGTATTTTTATTTATAATTTTTTTGTATAATAATGAGTAAAGTTGCCGAGGTTTCCAATACTGAAAGTGTGAAAGGTTTTCTAGTGTTGTCTGATGTGCTTCTGGAGAAACCGTTGGTTTATGAGCTGAAGGACGAAGGGAAAAATGTGGTCGGATTTCCGGGAACAAGTGGGTTCATCCGAAATTTCGGACTGTTCGCGAAATGGTGGTTGATTTCGTTTTTGTAGATGCCGACATTTGTCTACCTTCGTTTGGATTTGGTGATGTGTTCAACAATCTTCGTACCGATCATTGCTTCTCTGTTGAATTCCACCGAGCGAGGAAGGAATGGGTGATCATTAGGGCTTTTGACCAGATCGAGTTTCTCAATGTTCGGAAGGTGGGATATTTTACACTGTTACAAGTTAAAAATGTTTTCGAGTCCAGCTAATCGTGAAGAATATTTCGATGAAACCAGTTGGTCCATGTCAAGCAACATTTTGTTGATTTATTCGAAAACGGAGGGAATCAAGTTTTAGTCTGCGATTATTAATCAACTCAGTACTGAAGTGAGTAAAGAGTTTCGGAAACGAAAAGTTGGTCGAGATTCTACCTGTTGTACTGTACATCGTTCATAGTGGAATTTAGACAGCAGCAGCATAAAAATTTGACGAAGGGAAGTTTTGATTTACAGTGGGTTAAGTTGTCAAGGTCCAATGGTACATTTGGGATTGAATCATTATCATCAAGTGATGTTGCTGGGAATGGACAGCCATGTTCAGTGCCCTGTTGAACAATTTGTGATGCTTGTGTATGGGGATTTCTGAATTTGGAATTTTTTTGTTTCAGCCATGGGTGAGAAACACTGAGCTATTTGGAGGCAGTGTAAGATTCGTGGAAGGTCTCCTCATGGGGATGTTGTTGCCTGAGAGCTCTGCCTCACTTGACCACTTGGACTCTTTCAAATTCAATGCAGTTGTTTCTGATCCTGAATTTGGTAAAAATTTCTTAATTTTTTCAATTTTATCTCCATGTTAGACTTTTCATTCAAGTGGTCTGGAACCTTTCAAAAGATGCTGGTGACAGAAGTTTTTTGATTGTCTATGGGAAATTTTCTTCAGTGCAGTAAATGTATCAAAGCTAGCAATGAAGTCTTATCTTCACCTGAAATTTCAGAGAGACAATGGTTGTTGAAATCATCCAATGAAAAATGAAAGTTGGCTTTTCTCCTAGCTATGTTTCAGGCAAAATTTAAACTGCTGAAATACTTTCTTTCTGAGGAACCTATATTGAAGTCCAGCTGTCTAATTTTTTAAAGGCATTCCACTATTATATCTCCTTCATTGGTTCTTAAATTAATTTTTACAATATAAGTTTTTTTTAATGGACTTTATGGCAGGTATTTTAAAAATGTATCTGGGTTTGCAAAGCTTTTATGGAAATTTACTGGTCTCCAAAAATTTGTGGAAATTTTCTGGTCTGCAGGCCCAGAAAGATTGGGAAACATTGATTCATACTCTCATTTTGATCCCTTGCAGTTTACCGCTTTGAATTCTGGATTGGCCACAGCGCTTCAGAAATACTCAATAAACTGCTGGAAGAAGACAACAAGTTGCTGCATTTGCCGGATATCCTTTTATCCAGAATAGTGTCCTTCCTTCCTCCTTTGTCCGTGTTGCAAGAGCTACATTTGGCTCTGCCAAACGTTCTTACGAGAGTAAAAAAGCATATTCCGTGGACGCGAGTTTCCGTGGATGCAACGTTGGATTCTTTCCGCACCCTGCAAATTTTGTATCCCGGTGCAGTGACTGACGTGATTTTGGGCAGGAATGATCAGTTGACTGAAGAATTGAACAAGGATCTCATTGAACCCTGGGCTGAGGTTGTGTCCAACAAGGCCCAGATCAAAAGTGTGACTTTTACTGACATACGCTCTTTCAGCACTTGGGGCTTCCCTTTGCACAATGCGAATGTGAGTTGATTGTTTTTGGGAGAAATTGTGCATAGATTCAACTTTTATTTTCATTCATTGTGAAGTTGCAAATATTTTGATGTTCTTGGTAACATGAATGGACTGCATCTTTCAGAAGAAATGATATATTTTTAGAGACACTTGTTCATCAAATCAGGAGACAAGTATTTTGTCTACGGTTGAACCTCTTTGATCGAACTCCGAGGGACACCTGAGAAGATTTGGCTTGCAGGGTTTTTGAGTTTAGGAAAGTAGACGTGTTTGCTTGTCAAAGAATGAAGAAATTACAGGAAGTTTAAAGAGGTCGTTTTTGGGTCCTTGATCTGCTTTGTAAATGAGTTGACTGGATGCCGAACTTGGGTGTTACCAAAATAGTCCCTCACTATCTTTTGAAAAGCATCAATTCACGATTGGATTGTATTTCTCTTTACTGCTGGGTCCCTTAAAATAATAGCCGAAAGGCCTGGAGAAGTTTGAGTTTTAGACGTTTGAGTGGGAAAGTCTTCGATTTACTCTGGTCTTCAATGCATTTTTCTAAGATAAATTCAGACAGGGGCTAAAAAAAAAGTTGACTTGACAAGGTTCGAGTTATGAAAGTCTGGTTGACATTGTAAATTTTATGTTTCATGAAGTCAGGAATTTTGAAGCATAATTCAATGTACAATACTTCAAACCGAAAATTGAACTGTCAATGAATTTCCTCTGAGAATTACTGAATAAGACAATTTGCAGAAGAAAATTCACGGTAAAATGTATCTAAAGTATATGTATAGTCTATGAAAGTATATTTTTAATGTAGATTATTTTGAAAACCTAATTTTCTATTCGTGGACTTGCAGATAATCATGATCGGCAACCAAGGAGGAGGGGTATCCTTTGTCGAATGGAGCAATGATTACTGTTCCTGGAAATTCCTCAAGTTCCCTTCGCCTCATTCTATGCTCAAGTATCTTCCTGTGATGAAAAATGTCAGTTACAAACCGTGTCCAAATGAGGAATACTGGTCAAATGGTGTGCATCACCTGGAGCAAATTGAGAAATTCAGAGCTGTTTTGGAACCCTGGTCTAGTCACGTGCCATTTGATAAACTGAGTGGCATCAAGGTGCGTTTGTTCCCATTTCTTATTCTGTACATCGGAATGTCCGATAGTTTCTTGAAGTTTAAAAATTATATCAGCGTGCGTAGATGTCGCTGGTAGTCTTGAAGGCATGTGATAAAATCTTGGAAACAAATTCGCATCATGTTATGATGTTTATGAAAAGGTGCTGGAACTTGGGTTGAGTCGAAGGACGAACTTCGAAGGTGGTTGTGTGACGTTTGATGTGCCGTTGTTGGAAGTACTCGGAGTACATGTTTCTCTGTTGGACTCATCGTACCTGGATTTGACTCCTGAACGAATGCATGCTAGCGTGCCAAAACTGAAGCACTTGACCGTCTTTGGTGGCCTGGATGACACAACGCTTGAAGAGCGGTTCGTCAAAGACAATGATCTCGTTGTGTGGAGTAACGTTGTGGAATTGGTGCCATTTTTGGAAACTTTGGTATTGAAGAATGTCCACCTGAGTTGGGGGTGTTTGTTGGATCTTTTACGCGCTTGCGAAGGCCTCAGGTATTTGCAGCTGGAAATGTTTGCTCCTTTGGGAGCTGATTTCTGCGAACGAGTCCTGCTTGATGGGATTCCGACTGGTGCCCGGGGGTCTTGTAGAACCAGAGAAATCCCTATTGGGACTCGGGTGGGGCCCTTTAAATTTTTGGTTGAAGCCAGGGGTTGTGTTTTCAACTTTTCTAAACTGAGTCCCGAGGAAGAAACGGACCTGAAGGAATGTTTCAAATTTTAATCCAAGTCAAGGAGTGTTCTAAAATTCGTATTGTGGGATTTATTTTACGAATCGCTTTATTTTATTTCCGGATGTTTCTTTCTTGGTGAAAAAGAAAATTTTGGCCGGCATGCACAATTGGGGTTTCGAAAGGCATTCCTTTCTTGAAAGTCAGATAATATCCCCTGTATATGTTGAAAAGCACTTCTACGAAGAGAATGCTGAGGGAGTCCTCCTTTTCATGTATCATTCGTTTTTCGATCATCAGTGTTTTGCTCAATGTTGCTGTGAATATATTTTGCTTTTCATCAGAAATCTTTGAAACTGCGCTCAAATTTCAAATGGAAGCTGCTTACGTTGATGTTATGTGCGAGATTGAATGGTTTCATGAAGCTACCCCTGGGTTGGAAAGGAAAGCTTCTTGTGTTTGATGTCCTACACATTCTCTGTGCTACGTGTGATGATAGAGTTTGATGACAAAATAAATTTTATGAATGGAGTTGAAACATGAAAGACCTTTCATTCCTCTTTTTACATAGATCGCCCGCACTGAAGCTTCAATGAAGGCGTGTACATTTTCAATCACTTAAAATTGAGCAGGCGAAGTACAGTACTGCTTTGTGGATCATGATTCATCACCAAGTTCATTTCTTCAAATTAATAATTCATGCAGAACTCCGTGATGATGAAATGAGAGTGGCTGGAATTTCAGTATTGGTAAATTGAATTCAATCCTGAAATTAGGTTTTTAAAGTCCTCTTTGAAGCACTGTATTCATGGCTTTTGATCATCTGAACATCATCTTGCCCTTCCTGATGTGATTTTATTGAAAATGTGCAGTAGTGTACCGGAATGTCATGAAGTGTCAGTATTGGAGTGTACAATACTGTACACTAGTACCATGCCAAAAAATTTCAAAAGGGGAACACAGAGGTGGTACGATGTGTCATGGCGTCGTTAGATGTGGTGGCCCAAGTAAGACTTCTGCACCAAATGCTGGATGTTTGGATTTGGAATAATGGTGTGACTGTTCTCCATCCGAAGTGAAAAAGAGTGATATTTTTTTGAAATTGTATGTATGATACCATTTCGTCAAAGTGATCGCCGTCTTCCAAGACGTACGCCCAGCCAGTGTCGATTATTTATGTCCAGCTGTTAGCACAAGTTTAGAAGAGTTTACGTCTTTTGCCCAGCTGTTCGATCAACGATTTGGTTCTAGTGATATTAAATTATGCGAACGGAATGCGAGGGATTTTATACGTCCTTATCATCTAGAATGCGAGGAATATTCTAGTGGCGGTAGATCTCGCGTATCGTCTCGGTTTGCCACTTTATATAGGTATGGGGCGCCTTCCGAAGCGCACTTTCATTGACTCGTTGCGAGTGTATGTTCGTGGGGGAGCTGGGGGAATGGGATTCCCGAAATTCGGAGGATTCGGTGGAAACGGTGGCAATGTCTCATTTATTGGAAGCGAAGGTGTCGTAGGACTTCTATTTTCGTTTTTCGCGAAAATAACTTGACTCATCTATTGTCAGAGGCGTCTTTGGCAAAGTTGAAGGAGAAAAATCCATCGAAGCGGTTCATAGCTGGTAACGGAACTAACAGTAAAGCAGTCGCCATTCTCGGTCAACCAGGGGCAAATTTAGATATCAGAGTCCCTTGTGGCGTCGAGGTCGTCAATGAACTCGGAAGAGTGGTAGGTGAGTTTCGTAATTAACTGAGATGACGTTTAAATCATGTGTTAATTTTATCTTAAGCATCAATTGATGAACCCTCTGAGAAGGTTCTGGTTGCGACCGGTGGGATTGGCGGGAACCCGACGAATCAATACTGCGGACAACCGGGTCGTAGTGCCATGTACGTGTTAGATCTGAAGATAATCGCGGATGTTGGTCTTGTTGGTTTTCCGAACGCCGGAAAATCGACGTTTTTGAAAGCAATATCTCGAGCAAGGCCAAAAATCGCTGCTTATCCGTGTAAGTTAGATCTTGAAGCGCGCTTTTCACCGATTAATTGACAATGTTTATTTTGTGAACTGCTGCAGTTACTACTTTGGAGCCCCAAGTAGGTGTAATCAAGTTCGATGACTTGAGAACTTTCAGCATCGCGGATCTTCCGGGTCTGATCGAAGGAGCTGCGACAGAAAACCGGGGACTCGGACACAAATTCTTGAAACATGTCGAAAGAACGAAGGTTCTTTTATTTGTGGTTGATCTCTTTGGATTCCAGCTTAGTCCGAAACACCCATTCAGGTTCGTTTCTTGGTATTGTATCCTCATTTTTGATCGATCTTGTCATGAGAAAATTTTGGCCAGGAATGCGTTTGAAACTATATTAATGCTCAACCGGGAACTTGAAGCTCACTGCGACGAGCTAATTGATAAGCCTGCAATGCTTCTTCTGAACAAAATCGACAGGCCAGGGGGTTACGACAAGTTTTTGGAAATGGAAGAAATCATGAAGTCATACCCAGGTTAGACTTTTAATTTATTTAAGGTGTTGTGATCGGTCTGCTGAGGAATTGAATCGCTTCGCAGAATCCGCCCAGCACTTCTGGGAGCAGTTGGAATCCACAGGCTCGAATCCCAAGCCCTTCAAACCCGAGCATTTATTCGACTTTCGGAAAATTTTGCCCATGTCTGCGAAAAGCGATGCAGGAAGTGTAGAAACCGTGAAGTGGGCGTTGCGAGAAGCTATGGACGAATTAGGAAATGAGAAGTTGGATCTGAACGCGGATGAAGTAGTGGCTGTGACAGAGTCACGTATCCGCGGTCACGGACCGACTTTGCTGTGATAATTCGCGAAAAGAAGTGCATTGTTTTTCGATTGAAATTTCTTTCTATGACTCGAATTTAAAAGAAAAGATTTTCTTTGGGTACGTTTATCGCTTCAGGAATGGTGTGGTGATCATGGTTTAGTTCCTCCGCGTGTTGGGTTTGGGTCATGGATGAGTTGAGGTGAGTGCTATTTTTCAATCAAGCTAAGTTTCCACGATAGAATTGAAGTGTAGTCGTAATTAGAGTACCTCAATTTTCAGATCTTCAAATGGAAAAAAGTGTTTCTGCGAATGTGACTTTTTCAGTCGAACATTGAATAAAAAATTATGTGAAGGGAGGGCCAAAAAAAACAAAAACAAAAAATCAGGCCTTATCATCCCAAAAAAATGGAATAACTGATATCAATAGCTCCCTTCAATTGTGTATCAATTTTAAGTTAAATGTTGAACATCGTGCAGTTCTTGAGAAGAAAGAACCGCATGCTTTCTCAGAATTTCTCCTTTCTTTAGGATCACATTGAACACAATTTCTGTATACGATGTTTGTACAAGGCCTTGAACCTTCTATACGTTTTCGTTCCAGTTCGAATCGATTTTAAAGGCACTAGTGAATTTTATTTCACTACTTTTCCTGGTGCGTTTTATATCCGCTTAAATTGAACAGCTTTGAAGAAAGTAAACCTCGAGATAATCTTGAAAGATTTGCTTATGCATTGTTGGCTCCAATTTCGTGTCTTTCGCCCTTGTTCGTGGTGAATTCAACTATTTAAGTATAGGCTCAAATATAGTGCTGTATTGTAATTTAAACTTCGTCAAGTGTAATTGTAAAAGTTTGAAGGAGGACAAAAAATGATTTGTTCTCTATTTGATCATTCAGGCTTTTTTGCGTGACTTGGAATGTGCAAGGAAGAGCCCCTTTGGGAATCGATGCCGATTTGAAGCAGTTGTTGGGACTGAATGACAACACTGACAAAGTCGATGTAGACGTTTTCGCAATTGGGCTTCAGGAGATTCCGATCGGACCCCAGTCCCTGTTGAATGACACACTTTTCGACGATGTTTGGTCTGAAGCATTCGGGTGAGAACACTTTTTTCCGTGGATTTCTAGGAAGTCTTGACTGATGTGTTTTTGGGCGCAGGCGATTGTTATTCGCAAAAGGGTTCATAAGAGTGAAACGAATTCGAATGCTCACTTCGCTGCTGTTGGTTTTCGTGAGGAAGAAGCATTTGCTGCAGTGTCGTGATGTTTTCACTGCATCAACTCGTTCGGGAGTCGCTGGAGTTCTCGTGAGTATTATGTGACGATGTCTTGATAATATTCTTACGATTTTTGAAAATAATCAACATGAAATTAGAGAGAGACAAGATTTTTCTCTTCCTTCGTGTCTCGAAGGAAAATTCCCGCTGTTGGATGTTGAAAATTCGCAACACGTGCGTGTCTTCTCTCATTTTGTTGAATTGATACAACTTCTTTTTTTTTTTAGGGAAATAAAGGAAGCCTGACAGTGAGGATGACGTTGCGAGGAACGTCGTTATGCTTGGTGAACTCTCATTTGCCGGCCCATGATTATCTGTTGGGCGAGCGGATCAAGTGCTACAATGACGCTGTGATGACGCAATCCGTCCCGGTTCGTGAAACGCCAAAGATTCTATACCACGACTACGTGTTCTGGTTCGGGGATCTTAACTTTCGACTAGATGACGAAAAATCACCGCTGAAACCTAGTCAAGCTCCGAATGGTGTGTTGAACTTTGAAAAGGTGCGTGGTTTTTCATTTATTTTTTAATGACAGAGTCAAACGTCGATTTAGCGCCGAACATAGTCCTTGAACAAATCACTTTCCATTCTCAAGGGAAACCCCGATTTAGCGCAACAAAAATCTCTTGTCTTAGAGGAAAAAATTGGCAAGTTTCGAACAAATAGAGGCTCTTTTTGAGGGATATCACGAAGTTCGTACTGAAAAGCACATCCGCAATGTTCAGGATAATTTTAAAAATTTCATTTCTGAATCGTTTGGTATTGGTTGAATGATCTCCACAATAAAAGGCATCTCCTTGATTGGGATAGTCTCTCGAAAAAAATTGAAAATCGCTTTACGAAATCCAGGAATTGTGTGTTTTCATCAATAGTTTAATATGAAACTTCAAGAAACGGATCTGCTCTTTATTTGATGTAGTAATTGCAAAAATAATAACATTTTCTGTACTACACTATTAGTAAACTGAAATATAATCTAAAAACGGTGCATTTGAGCTTGGAATTATTTATTTTTGCGTTCTCCAATATATAACAGACTCAGAAGCACAACAATTGCGCAAACAAGCTTATTTTCCCTATATCGTAGTAGAAACCCTAAATGTGAAAGCGATGCCGCTAAAATGAAGCTCAATGGTATTTTTGATTTTGTTTTGGGTTAGTTTTTGTACAGTATTTATTTATGAAGCCTCATTAGTACCTTTTCATTTTTCTAGGTATTGGAGAAAATCTCGGCAGGAAATACGAAAGAGATCTTGACGAGCCACGATCAGCTGAACCGTTGTATGCGAAATAACGAATGCTTCGCGGAATTGAAGGAAAGTCTGCCGAGTTTTCCCCCGACTTACAAGTTCGTTGCTGGAACGAATCGCTACGATCCGGTGTGAGTCGTCGACAAGTATTTGTTCGAATGGACCGTGGGAAAGCAGCGGGACTCGTTCTTGCTTTGCTTTTTCCTGGGGGAAAAAGAAAGAAAAAATGTTGCGCAAAATATTTGCTTTCGCGATTATTCTCTCTTCCCCCTTTTCAGTTTTCTACGCGTTTCTGACTTTTCTGGAGTTCTGATTTCCATGCGTGGTTGATTTTCACGAAATTGTGTTCGATGGCTTTTTTTTGTTGTTGAAAAAATTGTGCTTTTTTTTTAGGAAATTGCCTGCCTGGTGTGACAGAATTTTATACGCAGTTGGTGACGGGAATTACGACGAACTGGAGCTGAAGCTGTGTCAGCACAAGTATAACTCATTTCCCGGTTTGGCATTGAGTGATCATCTTCCTGTTTACTCCGTCTTCTCTTTCACTGTGAGCTTCGAGCGCTAGGAAGACATTTCACTCGATAATCTCAGTTAAAAACGGGTAAAATAATTTTTCAGGTGTTTCCAGAAAAAGGAATCGATGTGAAGTTCAGGGAACCTATGGAAAATTGGGTGATAGGCGAAGATGCTTTGATTGAGCTGGAAGTTTTGCATCGCCACACGATTAATCCCTTTGACTGGGTCGGAATGTTCAGGGTGAGTGTTTTCCGGTGTTTCTTCGAAATTGTTGCGGAAAAGGTGCCATTCTAAAAAGGATATGTGACTGATTTATTTTTAAGAGCATTTTAGTAATTTTAAAATGATTTCCTGTTGAATTGAATTGAAGTTTTTATTTTTTTAACAGAAAAACTTTGCATCTCTGGATGCGTACCAGTCCTACATGTCTGTGGCATCAGCACAAAGTCGAGACATGGGCGACAAACGGCTTTTACGAGTAACGTACCCTACATCTCTTATCGTACCCGGGGAATACATTTTGATGTACTTCGACCATCGCAGCTCGTCTGTCTTGGGTATCAGTTCAAGTTTCAATGTGAGTTTCGAAGTGAGTCAACGATTCCTCCTCTTTTTAAAGAAATTAATTCTGTAGCCATTTTGAACTCGAATTTATTTTTGCAGGTCAAACCGTTGGCGAGACAGGACAGGACTGAATAATATGCGTCGAAAGATGGATCTTCATTTCGAGAACCGGAACAAAATGATTGATAGCAATCGTTGATTTTTTGTTGGTGTTTAAATGTTTGTATGACCATGTCAATTGGAAATTTTAAAACCTTGCCTTTCGTGTGGGAACAGGTATGAAGCGACAAGTATTTGCGTTTTTCTCATTTTTTTGGGTTTAAGATGGTGGCCTTGGAGGAGAAAACATTGTTACCGTTGAGGAAGAAGGAATTTTGAAACTGGAGCGTCTTTGAACTCATTTTATATATTCCTATTCGTCTGAATCGATATTTTGAATGATCTCTCTTGCGTGTGCTTACGTGTTATTTTTTGCAGAGTGGATGGAAATGATGAGTGTTGGTCATGATAAATGAGGTCGCTGACGATGATTCGAGGTGAGTGTACATTAGTGCTGTGAATTTTGGTCGGAAGATTATTGAAAAACCTTACATCTTTACGCAGTGAAGAAACAGAAATTGCTGTGATCGGAGGAACACTTGCTTTTCGTTGTCCACCGAATCCGTCATGGAAGAAAGTTTACAATGTGAATTCCCCCGAATTTTCTGTTTCTTTGGACCCGAGAAACACCAACGTGTTAGTTTTTTCGGGATACGATATCGACAACCGGATTTTCAATTCCACGAAGATCAACTTCTCCGATGCCGGAAATGCTTCAACTAATTATCAGTTACTGTTGGCTAACATAAATTCATGGTCAAAGCATCGGATTGAAAAGAAAAACGAGCTAACTGTTGAAAAAAATGAAGAAGAAGACGAAGAGGAGGATGAAGGCGAAGATAGTGAAATCGACGTCTTTCGGGGCATCTTTCACAAACAGAGTAACGATTCGAATGTCAAAATCTTGAGTGAACAACTGGAAAAGATTTCACTGAATGATGAAATCGATGAATGCAAGAGTCAACCATTTTCGGTGAGAAACCACTTTTCCTACTCACGAAAAGTTTATTCCGAGGAACAAATGTGGACTACATTCAAACGATTGTTTGATTTTCCTTAACGTAATCAATTATTTAAAGGATGAGAATCGAAAATTAATTTCTTGCAGGGAATGTGTTTGTTTTGAGGATTTTTTCTATCTATTCCCGCTTCAAAATCTTGTAATTTTCGTTGTGATTAAAATGCGTTGCTCTTTTTTTTATTTTTCGACAGTCGCAAAGCTTTATAGAATTCAGTCAACTGGTCGAAGAGGATGACGTTAGCGATAATTTTGATCTCGTGGAACTGGAGGTATTCGAAAATGTGAGTACCGAGGACTTGTCTCGCTGTACTTCCCTTGTAAGACTTCATTTTTTTTTCTAGGGACAGAAAAGTACTGTGATCCCGCTGCAGACAAGCGGAAAAATCCTTCGTGCGAAATTCTCAGGATTTTTCCTGATCTTGTCGTTGGTTCATCCCGACAGCCACATTGAAACATGGCGCGTGAGTTGGTTGCGTCGGAAGTCAGAATTCAAACCGAGTTTGAAATCAGAAATTCAGAAAAAGACCTCTTTCGAAGTGAGCTTTGATTCGGAAACGAATGCGATGCTGATCTCATTGGCCAAGTCGGAGTATTTCGCGAGTTTGCGCCTCGTGTTCCGCAATCCGGGCTTTTTCAAGAAATACGCTACTCGTTTCGGTCGGAATACGCGTCTTAATCAGCTGTCCGAGACCAGGAATTCAGATGATAGTCGTAAATCATTAAAGGATGAGTTGCATCGAGTGGAAAAGTTGTGTTCGGCGGCGGAGTTGCGAGGGGAATTGTGTTTTGAGAATATGATCCGAGGACGTCGGTGTCGAGTGTCGAATGCGGATTACGTGGCGGCTGTTTACGCGGATTATCTGGATTTGCATTGCGTCGGACTCGTATCCGAGAGTGTGTTGAGTTTGCGCGAGTTTCGCAGAGCTTGTGTCGAGTGGCTCATGAGCCCCGTGTTCCGCGAATTTTTTATGGCCAATTGAAGCGAAGGAAAAAGGAAAAACAAAAATGTTGTTTCGCTTTGATTGGCTGAAATCCAAGATTGTTTAATGCGTGCAAATATTCATGTTTTTTCTTTCTTCTCTTGTTGCAGAAATCGGGAAATTTTGTGGTTGAAGCTTCTTTTCCTCGGGGGGAGTGTGTTTGATCGCGCTGCTGTTGGAAACTGCGGGGAAATTTATATGACGTGGCAGATTGAACGTACAGGTGAGTCTTTGAAACGAAAAAGCAAAACCGTGATTGCGAAATTTCTACGATATTGTTTTGCCATCTCACGATACCCTTGTTCAAATTAGACGGCAAATGTATATTTTTCGAGTTGTGCGAAAGGGAAACAGTAATCGTGAAAATTACTTGGCTTTTTATGTGGAGTACTCACGGTAACAGCCCATGAATTAATTTTCGGAAAGGCGTTCTGCGTTGTATTACGTTTCATTTTTGTGTGGAAATTTGATACTGCTAAGTATGGGACGTTTTATCGTTATTTTTTTATGGGATGCTTCGTGTGAACATTTCTTTTTTTTGGGTAAGGATTACGGTAAACCCTTTATTTAGTGTCAATTCCTCTTGTGAATAAAAAAAATGGGCCCAAATCACTCATGAGAAGTTGATGATCCATAAAAATGGATACATTTGTTGAATGTGATGCATTGATCGTTGATTGATGCTTCTGTTTTAATTTGACAGGCGGGAAGTCTTGGTCGACGGTGGGCCTGAGTCGAGCGGAGCAGCGGAGTCGGATGCATGTGGCACATGAGCGCTGGGAAAAAGACCATTGGAGGACGTTGTGTCGTGGGTACGTGTCTCGAATTGTCTCACCAGGATCAGAGTTTAAAACATCCACGACTCATCAAAAAAGAAATGAATAAATTGATGGGAAGCTTGTGAATCTTTTCATCAACATTACTTTGTTACAATGATTATAAAAGACCCGCACGACAGAAAATCGGTGTAACAAAAACATTTTGCGTGAAGAATTTTCTTTGGCCGCGAAACGCTTGAAAGTAATTTTGGAATTTGAAAATAAATCGAGGAAAATGACTAAAAAAAGGGCGTAGTTTTGCTTCTTGTCGATAACATTAGTGGAATTCAGAAAGTTCAGAGCACAAACTTGCCATGATTACTTAAACTCAATTTTAAAATTACAATTTTTGTGTTTAAAAATAGGAAAAATGAAAAGTTTTCAAGGTTTATTATACAGTATCACTATACAGTATTTCGGTGAGTGTCTGAAACTAATTATATCCTTCGTATTAAATTCGCTTATCGAATTGCACCCAGGAACGGATTCGTTTTGGATTTGCGGGGAACCATTATATTCCGTTGCGGGTGCAGTGAATTAATTTACGATCAGTATCCGATTTTAGAAGCTTTTCAGATGCTCTTTCGTGTTGAATGAGGAGGAACGGAAAGGTGTTTTTTCTTATAATTGAAGCAACAGTTTTTTTATTTTATTTTTTCAGTGATTCGCTCAAAATTTAATTGAATGACCCTTTGAAATGTTTTCATGTGAAATTTGGATTGAATGTTTCAGGGAAAACCGGCTACTGGTAGATGATCCGTGGAAGCCGAGTCTGTTTCGCTCCTGACTGCTCTCGTATGCGTCCGTGAAAAACGTTTAAGGGGAACTTCCGTCGGGGTCCGTCGTTGTTTCTGAGAGCGTGGAGGACATTTTCATTTTCCTCCCCATCAACGTCTTTATTGCACTTTTTTTTTGGTTTTCCTTCATTTTCGGGGCTTGAGTACTTTTGTTTTTTGTTGTTGCTGATTTCTGAGAGCAATTGCAAATATGTCGGGAACACTGAACGTGAACCGCAATGTCACTGACGCTTTCTACCGCTACAAGATGCCGAGGATCCTTGCGAAGGTGGAAGGCAAGGGTAATGGCATAAAGACTGTCATCATCAACATGGCGGACGTGGCCAAAGCACTCAGTCGTCCTCCCACGTGTGAGCTGCTCTTTTTGTTTCTCCATCGATTTATACTCTCTTATACGGGGCTTTGTATCACGTCTAAGTTTTTGCCGGAAGTCCGGTATTTTCTTGAGAAAAATAATTTTCAATTTTCTGTACAGTAGTTTTTTTTTGTCGAGAAAAAAGTATTTTTCGAAGTAAGAATGAATTCTAGCAATAATTGAATAAAATAATGATGTACCATGTACAGTACTGTTTATAGATTGAAATTTTCATTCAAGTTCTTCAAGAATGGCATCGAATTTTAGATAATCATTGCTGATTTTACTTGAGTACCACGACGTGCCCTCAAGTGAGATCCACACCTGATTTTCTAATCCGAAAATTTTTAATAAAAAATGATCAGAGTAAAAATCGCACCCCATTTTTAGTAACGAAAAGCTGCAATAAAGAATTTTTTATTGAAACGCATAACAATTCAAAATTCGATTTGAATTGGACCCAAATTTGGTTGCCGTATTCACTTCTCCCGCACCTTTTTTTCTTGAAATCGAGAGGAAAAAGGAGTGCTCGTCTGAATCAAGGGTGCGTGGTATTTGAGTAATTGCGCCTCTTTTTATGCGTCCGATTTTATGGAAGCAATCCACATTGACGAATTATCCATAGTAACCAATCGACTTGAGCAAGAAAATTACTAAAAAGAAATCCCTGATTCTTACCTTCTTCTCGTTTTTTTTTTTCTCCAATGTGTATAGACACGACCAAGTACTTCGGTTGCGAGCTGGGTGCTCTGACACGCATGGACACGAAGAACGATCGGTTTATTGTGAACGGAGCTCACGATGCTATTCGGTTGCAGACCCTGTTGGACGGCTTCATCAAGAAGTTTGTGTTGTGCGAAGAGTGTGATAACCCGGAGACGGTCCTGAGGGTCTTGCCCAAAAAGGGCATGATCACGTCCACCTGCAAGGCCTGCGGATTCATTGGCAACATTGACATGACTCACAAACTCACGGCTTTCATTTTACGTCATCCCCCTGGTGAGGAGAAACGGAACGAAATCGATAAATATTTTCTCATTCAATTTTATTGTTGAGGAGAAAAAGTTGACTGGAACGCGTTAACGCGAGATAATCTCGGGACTTGAAGATATCTGACGACTCGCGTTGTTTTTCGTGTTCGAATTTTTGGTTTTTTTGTGATTTGAGTTATCCAGAGTTATTCTTGTTTGGAAATTGGTCTGAAATTGAACGAAAGTCGGGGTAATTAAGTACCACAGAAGCCAAGAGTTATGAATTCCGAAATTTTAAGGCAAACCTCTGAGTCGATTCTCGAAGAAACCAAAGGCTATTGAATTTTGGAAAATTCGGAGCACATTTTCTCGTGAATAAATCTATGAAAGATGGAGAGAAATTCTTGAATTTCATGTGTATATACCATGATGTCAACGGCTATTCTCAATTTTATGGCCAAAACTTGTGATCTCGATTTTTTTTTCGTTCATGCACACATAAATCTAGAAATTCCTGATTGAGCGCAAGAAGAAAAACGTTCAGGACAATCATTCAATAGTGGATCAATCTGTGGATGCCATTTTTCTGGAATTTTTAAAGGCGATTAAGAACGAAAATTATGCAATTTATATATTTTTTCTCGATTTGCAGAAGAGGAAAACGGCGGATATAAACAGGCGAGTGCCAACGGAAAGGGCGGGCCAGGAACAGGTGCCGCAGTTGATCTTGACGAGGAATTCGCTGTTGCTGGAGATGTGAGGAACAATTCCTTCCGGAAATTTCCATGCCTTTCGTTTAATTTTAAATTCTCGATAAAATTTTCCTTAAACGCGCGCAACATTTAATAATTCATTACGAGTCCAAGTAGGTTCTTCTTGAATATCTGAATATCATTTTCAAGCCATCGATCAATAGGTAATCGGGCGACACCTACCTTTATTTTCTGAAACTGAGGTCGAGGCTTTCAAGGAAATTTTGCTGTTGATTATTTTTAATTGTCATGTGAGATTATTGGAAGTTAGATACTATTCAGTTTAATCAACGTTGCATTGCTTGGATTTGCATGATTTTATCCTTTTAAAATTACAGGACGATGATGAGGACTGGTCAGTGGATGTCAGTGAAGAAGCGGTGAAGAGACGTCAGGCGGACTTGAGCGATGGCATCAAGACTCTGGCCATCACCGATGATCTTGAAAAGACCGAGAAAGTGAGTCTTGGATAAAGCCGGTGACTCAAAATCGGTTGAACTCTACGTGAAAATGTATATTTTTCTTTATTTTTTTTAGGAAAGGGTGGACATTTTCTACAACTTCGTGAAGGAGAAGAAAGAACAGGGTAAATTGAGCAACGCAGGGATCGACAAAGAGCTGTTGACGGAAGCCGAGAGGCTGGACATCAAAGACAAGGCGCCGTTGATCCTGAGCGAAGTTCTCTTTGATTCATCCATGCTCCAACAAGTGAGTTGATTTTAAATTTATTTTTTCCTGTAAGATGGGTGTGATTTTTTTTCTGGAGAATAAGTTGACCAATTTTCCAACAACTGATCAATTAGGCTGAAATGAAAAGGAGAGTAGAAAGTGCACTACGAAATTATGAGATCATCGGATTCACTTGTCGAAGGTGCATGTTTTATGAATTTTTAGGCAGTCTTGAGTGCTTCCAAGTACAATAGAATCTCGTCACAAGGAAACCCGATCTTGTTACAAAAAATGATCGATTACAGCGAATTCGTTTTTTTTTGGTCACAATTTTATTCGCCTTTCTTTTCGATGAATTTTTTTAAAACGAAGCTATAATTCACTGGTCCCAATGGCTTCTTCTACTTTGAATCTTTTCATTATGTCTCGGATCTTGATTAAAAAAAAAAGTGATACAGTAGTATAAAAATCTAATTTATCTTTCCAAGTCTCAAACCCAGTTGAAAAGAATCCCAGCAATAAATTTCAACTGGTAACCGGAACTTCCAGCATTTGAATGCAATTGAATGACGTTTTATATGGTGAGTTTTGTTCCAGTGAACACGAGAAGACCTGCATTTTATATTTTTTATTGCGTTTTAGCTTTCTTGATTCAGACTCAACGAACTTTAATCTTCGTGTGACTCGGATGGGAAGAAGAAAATTCTCAGACTCGAATCTAAATAAAATGAAAGTATACAGTACGACGGAAAACGTTGTGTCAACAGGTGAAACAGCACAGAATCGTGTTCCTGCGCTTTTGCCACCAAAATCCGAAGGCGCAAAAGTACTTGCTGGGTGGGATCGAGGCCATGGTGGCCCTGCACAAGGACGCCTTGCTGCCCAAAGTGGCCCACTTGCTCAAGGCCTGCTACGACTCGGACGTGCTGGAAGAAGAAGTCTTGCTGGACTGGGGCAAGAGGGTGAGCAAGAAATACGTAAGCAAGGAACTCAGTGAGGCCATTCACGAGAAGGCCGAGCCGTTTCTCAAGTGGCTCAAGGAGGCTGAAGACGAGACGTCTGAGGATGAGGACAGCGACGAAGAAGATGTCGAGGTTTGAATTCATTGTTTCTTGTGGTTCATGTATTTAACAAGTTCCTGTGTGAAAAATGTACGAAAATAGTTGCAATTTATACACTCCGCAACGAAATCAGGGAAAACATTCCTTGTACGGAGAATTTTGTTGTAGAAAACCCCTTTGTTTGCGGAAAAGAATCCTTTGGGACCAAAAGAGTTTTTTATACAGAGAGAACCGTTGTAGAGAGAGTCCACCTGTGATACAATTTATGTTTGTTTGACATTAATCTGATATATTTGGGCCCCCAACATTTATCTGAAACAAGATCAAGTCAAAAACCTTTTTGTTTTTTTTTGTAAGTGCCTGTCTGAAATTCTTCCCTGGGGAAATAAACTTGCAGAAAATTCACAAAATGATTTTAAAACTTATTGAGGCAATAATAAAATTCATACTGTGTTTGTTTAAATTTAATTTTATGCAGTTGGACCTCAATTACTGAAACCACTCCAAAGTCTAAAATATTTTGTTAAATAATTGCCTTTCTGAATTCTTCAAAAAACAATGCATTATAGACCACTTTAACTCGAAGACTTTTCCTTCAAAGTACTCAAACTGAAGTGTCTGAACTCTGAAGGCCATTGCATTATTATTCCGGGGACTGAGGAGAGAAAGAAGTAATGAAAATTTAATTCAGTGCTTTTAAAAAATAAATGAGTTGCTTCTTTGTCAAATGAACCCTTGCCTCTAAGTTCAGCATGCTGTCAACTAATTACCAAGCAGTTCATGTCCCGGAAGATTACCAATTTCAACTTCTTGTAATTATTTGCTTCTACAGCAGGAATGCTAATTTTAAAAACTGAGGAACTGGTGAAGTTGGCTATTCCTGTGGGCCCCTTGAAGACAATTGATACCTGTTGTGCCTGCG
The DNA here is from genome assembly GCA_905338405.1 of Notodromas monacha. Lineage (NCBI taxonomy): Eukaryota > Metazoa > Arthropoda > Ostracoda > Podocopida > Cyprididae > Notodromas > Notodromas monacha. The sequence continues at coordinate 31,799 of CAJPEX010000228.1, read as the reverse complement.
CAGATGTCTGTAGTATTTATTTCTCATTTAATGAGAGCACGGGTGACATCTGTAAAGCAAATTTTAAATTCTAGAGTCCTAATGAATCTTCTCTTCACAGATATCGTATGATGACCGTGCCCGAGGACCAATACTGCAGGCAACTGAGGAGAAGAAAAAGCCGAGTCCAGCTGCTGGCGGAGATGATGACCTGGACATAGACGCCATCTAACGCCGACGGAAGGAAGCTGAGAAGAGAGCGAAAATCACGGACAATTATGAGAGCACTGTTTTCCTTTGGTTTTTCCTCTGTTTAATTTCTGTTGGTTCATTCCACTCTTGACGGCGAAGAAAAAAAAGAAGAAAAACAAAAACGAAAAATTGGAATCGAAGAAGCATTACCGTGTTGCCTGCTTTTGTTTCGTTTCTTTTTTTTTTTTTATTTTATTTTTTTTTTTCCTGAGGACGGAGGGAGAGAGAAAGAGGAAACGTGATTGAATGTTTGCTTCGAAAGTGTCTTAAGTATACCAACTGATTTCTTCCAGATATTTTTTTGCGAAACCGTGAGGGGTTTTGAAAGGAACGAGAAAAGAAAAACGGGGGTGGGGAAGGTTCTTCTTTTTTTTTTTTTTTCTTCTTCTTTCATGTGCTTTTTCTGCCTTCCGTTTGAGATGCGGTGTTGAGAAAAGGGTTCTTTCTCGGAGGAATTATTTGTTCAGGTGGGTGGAAATTTGACGGAAATCGGTTAGTTCATGCCCGCGAGAGGCCTTCAAGTGTCCTGGTGAAGCTCTTGAGAGAAACACAAACGTGTGATGGAGAAAGGCTTGTTATTTATTTCACCTCACTTCGAACATTTTATTGTGACCATGTTTTTACCTGATGAACTGCATGTGCCCTCTTGTAATAAGATACGCAATTTCACCTGTGAGACAAACATTTTGTATTTGTGATTTTGAAAAAGCTTTTAAAAACGACAATTGCACCAGCCAATACTTCTATGAAATGAAGTATCGTCTATAGGTGCGATAAATTTGGAAAAATCAGAATTACTCCTTGGTTGTTCTGAAAATTTTCCTGCTGTATATGCACATGATGCAAAGGGCAAAGCATGATACACAGCAAGTATACTGTATTTTATGTTGCACAGCTCTTTCTGAAAAACTGCGAAACCATGTTTATTCCAGACCTTGCAGCACTCTGATTCATTACCATGCAGCCTGTGCTGTTCATTCAGTGAATCAAATCCCATGTTTGAAGAAAATATGCCGAGTCAAATGTATTTTAATTGCACCCGAACATTTCTTGTAAAATAATGTTGAAAGGAAACGTGGAAAAAATTGTATTGAGTGAGTGCAGGGGAATGGCTTCCTTGTTGAATTTTATTTAGATACACGCAATATCTGCCCAAAGATGCTGAAAATTTATTCCTGGGACTTGAAAATTGAGAATGAAAGTGCAGACATTTACCATTTTTTTTATTGATCACTCTGATGTGATTGTTTTGAGGTCCATATAGATATTGCCAGGTGTCATGCTGTATTGTGACAAACATCATCCTGTATGTATAATGGCTCTATGCTTACAATAAGCTGTTGGGGAACCAGAACTTTGGCCCAGGGACCCAAATTCTGGTCCTGCTTTCCTTGGTGCATCCTTTTCCTGACTGGATGCACAACTTCTTTGATGCACATTTCTCCTGCCAATCACAGGTGGGGGAGAAAGACGAGTGCCTTAGTCAGGTAACCTGACCAAGGCATACAGCAAAATTGTATAAAAACCCAGCACTCTTCCAGTCCCAATAATCAGTCCTTTAAATTAGCTCTTACAGTAAACTTCCCTCAAACAATTCAACCCCAATTCTTCTGATTGAATTAGTGCATTGCATTACTGCACCCTGAATTTGTGTGCACAAATTTGCACTAAATTTGAGTGCACAAATTTATTGTATATTCATTGAATGTGTGTTGAATTATTGCCTTTGTAGTGATTTCAGCAATGTAAAATGTTTTTGACGCAAGTGAGAAACTCACATTCATTTCTGTTGCTGTAATAAGAAGAGCAGAATTGACAGGATTATCCAAAAATTAGCACACTTGTAGCAAACCTTGTTGTCAACCTGCTGACTTGCTTACAACAATTTAATATTTTAAAAACATTCACTTTTTGCAATTCTTGAAAGTTTGAACCCATTTTAAGAATTTAAAGGCATATCTTTGACATATGTTGGCTGGGAAATTACTCATTACACCGTCAAACATTTTTGAAAATATTCCATAGCTGTTCGAAAAGTATATTATTGAGTGTACAGCGTACAATGGATTGTTACAATAAAATGCTGCTTTTAAAATCAAGTAATTTTAGTGATGGCTATCAGGAAAATTAATGAAAAATATTTCTGGACAGTTGTTTCTTGTCCTCAGTGAAAAGCTTCAGAAAACTGCATCAAATGTAATTTTTGAAATTTATTCATGCACAACATAAGTCTATAATTTCGCGGGGGAAAATTATAAATTTCCAAATCCGATGAAAAAAACTCTGAATTGTGAAATTTTTTTTACCTTTTGTTTTGCGAAAAAGCCAAGCATGATGCAGCAACGATATTTTATATTTCACTTCTATATCTGAAGAATTGCAAATCATGTCACAGTCTCTTTTTTTCATGCATGTCCATGATGCATTCACATATACTGTATACGCATATAACTCGAAATCCTTCGTGTGAAGAACGAATCGCGACTTTTCTCTTGGAAAAGGTTGAAGAATAAATCTGCTACAATTATGTTCTTTCCAGAGTGTTCCAGAAGAAACAGTGCAGAGATATTCTTTATTTATTGAACTTACTGTATTTTTTTAGTTGATGCGCGATAGGAAAGAAATCTGAGTGAAATTTAAAAACAGGTCCAAAAAAGGGGAACACATTAAAATTAATTATTTTATCATTTGCTCAGCATTTGATGAACATTTTAGATCTGCAAATAGAAACACTTTATTGTGCATAAGTTCTCCATTTGAAATAATTTTTAATTGATGAGCAGGTGCATTATTTTTATAGTGGCTAGAGAAATCAGAAATCATGTTCTTTGCAGAGTGTTCCAGTGGAAACAGCACAGAAATATCCTTCATGCATTAAATTTATTTATTCTACTTGCCAGAAAAAAAGTCTCAGTAAAGTGTTGTAGAAGTTCCTTAAAAAGACGAACACATTCAAATAATTGCATGATTTATCATCACTCAGACTGAAGTTAGGACTGCATACAGTAGCAGAAACACTAATAGTGAAGTATTGTACTCATCAGCAGTTTCAAGAACTGGCAAAATTGATGACCTGGTGCATTAATGCTATTGGTTTGAAAAATCTGAAATTATGTTCTTTCCAGAGTGTAGTTCCAGAGAAAAAAGCACAAAGATACTAAATATCACTGTATTAATTTTTTTATTCAGTTTAATGACAAAAAAATCTGAGTGTCACACACAAGAGCTTGGGCAGAAGTGAAGTTTGCATGCAGATTTGGAAAACAGGAAAACTGTCCTCCAAGGACAAAAAGCAGCAACCAGATTCTAGCAGTAAAAACAGCCTTGAACGCTCTGAAAGAAGTGTGAGAACCAAGGACTTTCTTGATCCTCACAAAGATAAATGAAGAAGAATTTTCTGACAATTTGGGTTCTCTAATTTTGTGTGACAAATTGAATACTGCTGTTTATTTTTTGCAACAACAGAGGTCAAATTGCAAGTGAACCTCTTTGCAAATTCCATCATCAAATTGTGAGATGGTCAAATTGTGGGAGGTAAAATTGCAAGGTACCACCTGTATATATTAATAGTTTGAAGGACTTTAAAAATATAAATGCTGGTGCATTCTTCATGTAAAAAATCTGTTTTGTTGTTTTTTGGCAGAAATAATTAATGAAGAGTCTAGTGCAAAAAACATTCCAGAGAAACATGGGCTTCGTCATACGGCGAAACAAAAAAAACCTGATGTACTCCATGTGCTTCCTCATGTTCTGTGGAGTTTTGGCCTTTGTTGGGATGCGATTTGTCAACCCTGGCACTGCTGCAGAAGAAGACAAAATGCCGCATCTTCTGAAACAGCACCGAAACGAATTGGGAGACAAGGATGCAGCTGATATCCCAAACAATGCAATCTACTTTCTATAAACATCAGGCATGCCCATGTTGAGTCCAAAAGAGCTCTGTGCCATAGAGTCTGCAGCTCTGCATCATCCACACAGGCCAGTGGTGGTGGCAGTGAACCACAAGTACTTGCAACTACCCACCAGTGTTGCCAAGTGGGCCAAAATTTACCCAAATGTCATATTCACACAGTTGGATATCAATAAATGGCTGGAAGGCACTGTGTTGCTGCCCTGGTTGTCCAAGGGGCTCTTGGATAGGAGTTTGTACAAGATATCTCATACCAGTGATATTTTGAGATTTGCCACCATGTACAAGTATGGAGGACTGTACATGGACACAGATGTGATTGTGTTGAGATCAATGGATGACTTGGGCAATGCTGTGGGACTGCAGGAGTATACTCGCCAGGGTGCTGTGCCTGGGATCATGTCATTTAGGAAGCATCATCCTATTATGGCTGAATGCCTGGAGGAATTGGTCTTGAGGTTAGTTTTTCTTGGCTTTGACTGATGTACACACAGTCACTATGTATAGTGTTAAGCCACAGTAACAGTTTTTTGACAAACAAAAAAATATTCTCAAGGAGCATAAATAATGTTTGCAAAAAGAGCTTGGTCTTTATTGTGATGTGTACTGTATATTTAGAATAGTGTCCCCCAACATGTTGTCCATGGACCAGCACTATAGTCCTCTGAAGTGTTTTTCTGCTGCACAGGGAATGTTTTTCAGCATAATACAGTACATGAAATTGGAATGAAGTCTGTTACATTTAGCTGAAAATTTGGAAAGACAATTATAGCTAAATTTATCCAATGAAAAATAAAAGTTGGGATTCCTCCTACAGTCCAGACAAATTTTCACCTGCTAAATTAAATTATTTTAATTTTCAATTCTGAGAAACCATTCTTCAAACCACGTTTTCTAATTTTTTTGAGACATTTCGTACCACAGATGCTTTGTCATTGGTTCTCAACTTAATTTCTTTTACAAAAAAGCAGACAATTTTTAAATACTTGTCAAATAGCCTTTCAAGTAAAACATTTTTGAGTCTGCAAACATTTTATGCGAATTTGTTACACAGAAAGATCTTAGAAAATGTGCAGGTCTGCAAAAAATTCTCTGGAATTTTGCTGGTCCAACATGGGCCCAAGAAGGTTGGTGAACATTGTCTTAGAAAAGGGCTTCCATACAGAACATCATTATTTTTGTCTTGGAGAATTGTGCTGAATGTTTTTTTGAATTTTTATTTCTACCTACTTTGCTGTGTCTGTATATTCTCATCCCTGTTTAAAAATGAGTAAGCTGACTTCTTTTTAAACCTTGGATGACAAAAGCCTTCTTTCTATGCTGTAGCAAAGCCAGAATTTTTTTTATTTTCGCACAGCTAATAAAATCTTTTTCAGATTCAGACTGCACGGTTGGAGACAAGAGAAATCATTACAAATTTGCAGTATGAATAATTTGAGAAAAAATAAACATGTATTGCAATCATCCAGTTTGCAGTCAGCAGGAATGTATAGAGAAAGGGAGCATATTTTGAACACATAACACATTCCTATTCTTGTCTGATTTATTAATAATAATCAAGAATCAAAGTCCAAACAAAGCACAGTAAAATTCCAAAAATGAATCACAATATAAATAAGAGAAAAATATACATATCAAGCAAGTGCTGTCCATATCTCAAGACATTATCTGGATGTTGTAGTTCATAGAAAAGCCCAGTAAGATGAATTTTATTTGAATCTGTTTTATATTGAATTCATTTTCAGGTTTGATCCAATAGACTGGGGCAACAATGGACCAACTCTACTGTCCAGGGTGATCAGGAAATATTGCGGACTGTATTTCTTTCAGATTTTTACACCTCGTGTTTGCAAGGATGTCACACTGCTTCCTACTAGTGAGTATTTTCTTAGTGTTTCTTTTTTTTTTTTAAACAAAATGAGACAGAGGAAGTAGAGTATCATGTATATAATGGGCTAAATTTATGCATGAAAGGAAAATCTGTGAAATTTAGTTTTGTTATTTGCAAGGACCTACTGCTGCACTGAAGTATTCCATAAACTGTCAATGGGAATATGTGACAAGGCAATAATTTAAAAACAACCTTGTGCAGTGTTTCTACATAGTAATTTGCATGTAGATATTTTCATATAATATACATTGATCAGATTTATCATAATACTAACAGAAAGTGCAATATGGTGTTCTCAGTAAATTTTAATGTTCAATGCATAGAATGTTCAAAACATGTATTTTATTCTGGCAGAATATATCCTGCAAAATAATGTGATGTTGTTTTTTAAAATGTTTACTTAGAAAAAAATATTTTTATGGCATACTATGTATTGTTTTGAATTAAAACAGGTGCATTTTACCCAATTGATTATAATCATTCGGAGAGGCTGTTCAGCATGGAACCTTCCATCAGTGAAGCAGTCTTGAAAGAGACCAACAACAGCTACTCGCTTCACTATTGGAACAAAATGTCAAGTGGATTAAACATTGAGGTTGGCACTCCACAAGCCCTTGGGATACTTGCTGCCAAAAATTGCCCAATGACAGCAAAATATGCAGAAAATGGTATCATCTGGGGATTTGATTCACCAGCTTTCTGAATACAAGTGGTGGTGCCCCAGAATTGTGTCATTTGAAAACTATTTAAATGTAGATATCTTCAACATGCAGAAAGAATATTTTTTGTTTACAATGTGCATAAAGGTGTGTATGTATGCTCTTTTGTTTTTCTTCTGTGCATGATTTCGATGCTGGTGTATAAATGCTAAAATGGCAGTGAATTCCTCACCTGTTCTCAATTTTTTAATCGAAATTACAAAATGTAAATGTTTGATCTTTGGCATCATCCTAAATTTCCCAGAAAAAGGATAAATAGTTTAAAAGCTCTGGATTTTTCGAAGTTGCGTATAAAAAATTCAAATGTCTGCTGTGCAGGACATGTGAAGAATTTTTTCCTGATTGCTTGACAATAAAAACATTGATTTGATTGTTATGCAATAAAGCAATTGATTTTTGCAATTTTTACCAGTTTGTGCAAAACTTTTTATTTTATCATGAACATGATTCTGCAGCAATTTTTGCGAATCCTCAAAATGTGACTCTTCAAAATTATCGAAACCCAGCACTGCAAAAAAAAGCTTACATCACTATGTGAATTCTGTTGCTTTTTTTAAATTTTCAGGGATTTTTTTCTTGAATGAAGGCCACGTTCAGCAAGTTTTTCGACGCGTAAAATTGAAATTGCATTTACATTGCTTTTTTTTTGCAGAAAGGATGCAAATAATGCGGAATTTCAAGTAGAAAATGTTTTTTGGTCACATCAAGTTTACAATTTTTTCTCCACTAATCTTTTCCCTAGAATCCATGAATTTTTTTCTACATAATCTTAAGTGAAAAACTTTTCTCCTAGCCACAAAAAAAACTATATTTTGTTTATCATATTGACAACAGAAATTAGAATATTGGCTGAAAAGATGCTGTTGACGAATAACTTACCACAACATAAATTTTGTAATAAAATAACTGTTGATCAAGTAAAACAAAAGCAAATTCTGAAGTTCCCACTTGATCAGCCTGGGACAAAGCCATAAATCTGTAAAGAATTCCCAATTTAAAAGATTGTAATTTGTATTTTACCAAAGTCCTAAGCATATTTATTTCGAAAAATACTTGAAGAAATACAACTCAGCAGAACTCTTCAACAAATAAATCACAGGTACCACCACAAAATTTAAGTTCACACTTTGAAAATAAATCAAGGAATGCCAATATTGATGTTTTGGATTTTTACCAAAGAAAGCTTATCATCAGTTTTTGTCTGCTTTTGTTCTTCTTTACATTGATTTGTGATAAGATTCAAGTTTTTGGTGAGACTTGTAATTGGTTGATTGTACAGATTTCAAAGAAGTTGTGGCATCACAAATTGACAAGTTTTTTTTATACCAAGGAAAGACTCTTTTGTGTTTGCCCTGGTTTTTTATGATTTGCTCAGCAATTTGACCTCCTTTGGCCATTTTTTTTGCATTAAAGTACTTGAATTTTTGAATTTCACTGAGTTTCCTGCATTATTCAACCAATTTGAAAATTAACCTTTTTTTGGCAACAGCAATTAAGGTTAAAGTGCAGGATACCACCTGTGCTAATAAGAGATGGTATAAAATTATTGACTAATTCCAATTATGTTAAGTCTGTATAAAGGAATCCTTTTTCCATTATATTCCACGCCTCACCCCTTCCACAGAAAATAATCTTGCCAGATTTCATCTCTCTTCCGAACTGCGTTCGAACTGCTCGCTCTGGAGAACTTTCCTCAAACCTACCGAATGTGGAAGACGACGCTTCTTTCCTAGATGTCGCTCTAATGAATCGGCACACGTAACGCCACCCGTGATTTCAACAGAAACTTCGAGTATTTCGTCTACATTAATCTTCGTATTTAAATGCTGACGATTGCAGCACGAAACCTGTTATTTACGTTGAGATGGACAAGAAAACTAAAACAAGACAGTGGAATTGCTGATTTGGAGGCTTCGAAATTATCTCCGGGATCTCAAAGGACTTCGTGGAAGGTACAGAAAATAAAAATTAAAAAAACTGGTTTTTGGCAAATACCTGTTTTACTCATCCGACTTCGACCCTAGGTTTCGCCAGTTGTTGAGTGTATTTCGTGTGAAGATGATGTGAACGATCAGAGTTAAATCCTTGAAATCTTTTGTCGGTCACGACTCACGAGTGATTTTTGAAAAGTGAAATTTAAAACTTAAAATTACTCTGCAAATATTTTTTTCTAAATCATGCTGCATATGGAGCATAGGATATGGATAAGTGGATCAACTTAATATTTTCTTTGACGACTGTTGAGATCAATACACATGGGAACATTTAAATGATTGCACCTTCTTCATTTTGCCAAATTTTGTTGAATTTTGATCTGTTGGAATGATTTTTTTTTAATTTGGCTGGCAAATGAAATGGAATATTCTTCAAGTTATTTTGCTGAATAATACATCAGTTTTATCTGGATTTACAGCATGTAAATATGCAAAGCAATTTATATCATTCAAGCTAACTGGATATTTATGCATAATTGTGTCTTTCTCTGTTTCAGTAGCTTATATTGATTTCCTCACATAATCAAGTATAATTCTTACTGTACAGTTAGTTCATTATAAGGATATAATTGAAGTCACATTGATCACTTGTGTGAGGTTTTTTGTCCCAATATCAATCTCTAAAAACTGCATTTCAATTTATCGTGAACATTTCTATTCATTTGCTCTTTGAAGTGCCTTGTTGTGAATTCAAGGAAATATTAAATTTTCCTTCCAGGACTGGGAAGAAAATCAACTGTGAGCTAAAAATTATTGCAAACTGTTGAAGATGTGTGGGTGGAAAATCAAGTTGGCGAAATTGGTCAACAAATGTGACCTTTATGGAATGTGCAGAAAATAGCGGAATGCCTGTGAAAATGACCAGTACTACGTAGTGAAATCAGTGGTGACGAGAGAAGTAGTGCAAAAGACAGAAATAAATTGGCACGAGCAGGAAAAACATTTTGTGAATGTTTCATTGTGGAAGAAAGCCTGGGAATGCTTTGGACCAGAAATCATCAAATGGAAATGAATCTTCATCCTGGAAAAAATCCAGATCATACTATATGAAGGAATGGTAAGCTGAGTTTATGTTCCATTTTATTTAGAATATTATAAACTCCTTTGTTGGCGAAAAAAACCCTGAAAATATCAAAAATCCTTACAAAATGTTATATTTTCAAGAGGATCAACAGGAATTTGCATGCAGGAGGTCACAGGAGGCTTTAAGAGTGAAGCAACATCCTACAGGTCAATTGTATTTTCTTATTTACACTTCTCACCCACAGCTCCTAAATTTTCAAGTTTTTTTTTTATTCAACTTGCACTAAATAAATCAATAGGATGGCAGGGTACTACTGGATATGGGAAGTTTATGCTGCAGAGTATGTGTCAGGAATCATAATTAGAAGTTTGAAATTTTATAAATGAAATACTGAGGTTCAGTATATAGGGGTGAATTTGGGGTGAGTTCCACTTGCCTATTTTTTAAAAGTTGGTGTTATTTTCACAAACAGATTCAAGCTTCAAACATTTTGAGCACTTGTCATACATTTCTCAATCTTGGCAGGATCTGTTGCCAATAATCGAGTGAAAATTAGAATAGAGGCTTTCAAGGAAACTATTCTTCAAGGATAATGGGAAATTTTGACTAGAGAATAAAGGCCCTTAGGATAAAGTAATTGAGTTGCTAACAGTCAAAATGTCTCCTTTTGTCAATGATGCAAGTTTTTGGATCTCCCACAGGTCTGAGGAAATTCTTTTCATGGGTTTTGTGAGAACTGCTGGGGTGACACTAGATTCCCAGGGAACCACCAAGCAAGGACAAGTTTTAGCAAAGGCCAAAACTGGTCTTCGATGATTTTGTGGGACAAATAAGATTTTACCATTCAGCTGGAATCTTCTAAAATATGCAACAGCATCTCCATATCAAATTTCAGATCAATTTTTCAGCTGCACACTTTCCAAGTAAAATTTTACTGAAAAATAATTTTCCAGGATTTTTTTGAATTCAACTTGCACTGAATAAGTAGACATATGATGGCTGGATAGTAATGGATTATATGCCTTACCTAGGCAGGATATACTCCAGTGTATGTTTAAATCTTGTTTTTGACATACTTTTCAGCAGATTTCATCCATTTCAGTTGTTAGAAACAGTATTTTTGATTTGACAATTTTGACTTGAATCCTTTTTTTTGTAAAGTATGAAATGAAGATTTGGACACAATCAGCTGGGCTGCAGCTGGGGTGCTTGACACCCTAGTGTAAGGTTGATATATTTTTAGATATTAGATTCAATCAATTCGAACAATGGTCTGGCAAGCAATCTTTTGTGTAAGACAACGCAGAAGAAACTGATGATTCAATACAGACGCAATTCACTATTTGAAAAATTTTCTTTCTATGGCATTTTTTGTCCCTAAGCATTATCCTTCTAAAAGGACTTCCCCATGAATTCCTAATCTTGTGGGAACTTGAGGTCAAGCTTGGTCCCACTGGATCCCCAACTTTCTTGAAGTATTGCCGTTTTCCTGGCGCTACTCTAATCCTGTCAGTAATAAATCCCAACAAATGAAGATTTTAGTTTGAGAATTTGGAATGACTAAAAAAAGAATGATTTGGAAAAATGAAACACAAGAACTTGGTCAGGCTGCGACTGGGGTGAAATCACCCTATTTTGAAGTTGGTATAATTTGAAGGATTTGACTGATAGCAACTTGAAAACCTTGCAAAATCTCAGAGTAACCGCACACAGGAATGCTTGAGACAAACTGTGTCATTTCTGGGGTTTTTGGGAAACAGGAAAACAGTCCTTCAAGGACAAGAATTAGCAACAGGATTTGAAGTGAAATGCAGCCTTGGAGGCTTCAGTAAGTAACGTGAGAACCGAGGTCTTCCCAGGTTCTCACAGGATGAAGAATGAGCCTTCCAAGGAAAAGAATTTGGGTTCTCTTAACTCTTGCTAAATTTAGAACTAATAAATTCGCGACAAATCCTACAGTTTTTAACCTATTACCAATTTCAATTTTCAACATCAGTTGCACTGCATTTCACTTTTTGAAATGAAATTGTACACATATTTATATAAGTACTTATAGTTTTGGACTATGAATATTTATTTGCATTTTCTGTGAAAGGTACTCATAAAATATATGTACATGCAGCATATGGATATGTTTTTTTCTTTCTCTGGATCCCCTTTCGTTTCATCATGGAGTGCGGATCCCTGATCAGAGTGATCAATCAGATGCTCAGCTGCTGGCAACAATGCTCAGCAGAAATGTCTTCCTTGGCTCTGTCACTCCCTTTACTCTCTCTTTCTCTCTCTCTCTGTTATGCCTTTGCTCGGTGTGATTTTGGGTGTGAACTGGGAACATGGCGCTGTATAGTATGAAGTGATTCCCTCTCCGGGCCGCCATGTCACAAGGCACAAGGATGTGTATCCATACACACACACACACAAGTCGCATTTGTGCTCTTCGACCCCACAACTATACTGCTGTATATATACGTGCAAAGGCGGCTCCTGTTTTGGTAGGCCTTGCAAACCTGGTGAAATAAGGGTGGTGGAATTAAATCAGCAGGTGAACCGCAGTGCATATCTTTTCACTGAAATTTTACTAAATTATTTTACAATATCATATAAATATCACCCTTTGAGGTTTACATGCCCTCAAATATTTGATTGCCCAGGTTTGGTTAGGATCCTTTTTCTTGCATGAATTAAATAATGTTTTATCAATTGTTTACATGATACTATGCATGGCAGTATTAAAAGTGATTTTTGTATGCATGTCTCAGACTGAAAAAATTCCTGGATGAGAAATTTGAGAAATTTGACAAAGATTTTGCTCTTCTTTAGTGTGATACAAAAGAATAAACTTTTAAGACTTTTGAATAAAGGTACTTGTAATTTTGTATTTATGTAAAGCATGTATATAGTCCTATAATTCCTGGATTTTACTGTCTCATGCCATGTATCTGATTTTAATGATGCAAGTATGTATGTTGTTCAGGGTTGCGGCAACATTCAAGTCACTGGAACTCTGAACTATATAATTGAATCTCTAAAATAGAAACAACAAAAACAAGGCTCAACATGATCATGAATGATGAACTTATATGGTCTTGTAGCTTTAAAATGAGATACAGTATTTGTGACTCTTCGTTATTGTGATTCATTGGTTGATATACAAGCTTAATTTTCCACCTGTCAGCTTTCACAAGGTTTGCAAAATTTTCCCAACACCCCAATTCAGCACATCAATAATAATGAAAAAAATCACAATTAAGTTATGAGTTTTATTTAGCAAGTTTCAAGAAAATTCACATCAATACTAATTCAAATGGTTGGATACAGGGAATTGTTGCGATAACATTTCTTTTCCAATAATGACAAAAATCACAATTTAATCATGGGTTATCTTCCGCATGTTTCAAGAAAATTTTTAATAGATCGGGCAATTTTCGAAAAGAATTCTCAAGTATAAATTAATTGTCAATAAGCTAACAGTATGCATATTTTTTTAGCAACCAGGGTTGTGCATGGCTGGCAATGCGTAATCAGTCGCAAAAATTGTCCCTCCCCATCTTTTTATTCTCTCCATTTTTTATTATTATTCTTGCTTCTTTTCTTTTACCCATCACGTTCTTCTCCTCATTGTCTCTCTTATTTTCTTCAGTGAGCAGAGTTTGTGCCGGTGTACAAGAGACACGAGTTGGGGCACACTTGCGCTGCGCATCCGGGGCTTATACGGGAGTCCCCATTACGAATGTATATAGAGGTATAGTTCACCCAGCACTGGGAAGATCCTTCTTCCTTTTGCCAGCAGCAATTCTGGTGATGATGTATCACTGCAGATGTAGGCACAGGTTCCATATGCTCGAATTGAAGCATCACAGAAGACATGTAAGGTTGCCAGGCTAGTACTTGTTAGACCAACCCACCTTGGAATTCTGCAGTCATTCAATGCTGTTAGACTATGAATCCATTTTAAACACTTTTCTCTCATCTGATCTGTCAGCAGATTCTTCCATACCTTTGTTGCTCTCCAAATATCGCTCATGATTATCATACCTTGAACTTTCAGTGAGGCAAATGTTCCCATTGGATCAAATAGACTGGCCACAGCTGACAGGAATTTGGCTGGGTTTTTTAAGTCATTTTCTTTTTCTCTTCTTGAGATTCCAAATTCATCCTTGTTTTTGTCCCAGTTTATTCCCAAGGCTTTTGTATGGTCTGCTTTGTTTTGGATTTTTTTTGTGGTCTTCTCATCAACCTGAAAAGCTTCTGGAATAGCTCGGTTATCATTACTTACCCACTTGTTGAGGGTAAACCCTCCCGCCTTCAAAGTGTTAAAAACTTTCACACTATATTTTTTTGCTTCCTCGGCGGTATCAAATGATGTGTGGAAATCATCCACATAAAAGCTGTTTTGAATGATCTCTTCAACCTTCTTGTCTTTTGCTTGTTTGGCTGCAACCTGTAGGCAGAAGTTAGCAATACTTGGCGAGCAGGCTGCCCCAAAGATGTGCACCTGACTTGCATAAGTTTTAATTTCCTCCTGTGGATGGAATCTCCATATCATCATTAACATTCTTTGTTCTGCTTCATCAACCTTGACATGAGGAAAGAAATCAGCTATATCTGCATTCAAAGCCACTCTTTTCATCCTGAATTGCAAAAGAACAGCCAAAATGTCATTTATTAAGTTTGGACCTGTGTGGACAAGGTCATTGAGGCAGATACCTGAGTTCTTTGCCTTTGCATCCATCACCCTCCTTGTTTTTTCCGGTTTGTCAGGCTTTAAAGATTTCTCTGGGATCAGTATCACCTGAAAATGGCGCATCAACTCAATATGCTTGCTGCACCATCTCCATTGCTCTCCCAACCATATGATTAAAATCATAAATATCTTCAGCATTCATTTTATAACATTCAAATTTTTCAAATGCATCTTTTATTTCTCCAATGAAGTGGGACTGCCACTCTTTTCATCCTGAATTGCAAAAGAACAGCCAAAATGTCATTTATTAAGTTTGGACCTGTGTGGACAAGGTCATTGAGGCAGATACCTGAGTTCTTTGCCTTTGCATCCATCACCCTCCTTGTTTTTTCCGGTTTGTCTGGGTGGAACACTGGAAAGTGTGGAAGATAGTAGTGGTTTCCTTTCTCAAACTCTTCCACCTCTTTCTTGGATACTTCCCAAATGTACCCTTTTTGTAGATCCTGAGTGAATGTATTGTTGTATTGTTGCCTCAGCTTCTTGTTCTCTTGTAACTTTTTCTCCAAGTATATCATACGTCTCATTGCTTGACCTTTTGATTCAGGTGGCACCATGTCTTTTTTCCACAGCATTTTTGAAACGTATTGCTGCCGCCATCATGATGAGTGACCTTTTCTTGCTCCTCCTTCCAAATTTGCAGATCTCTGGGTTCTTGCTCCTTTTGAATCCCTGTTAATTCAATATCAGTGAACCTCTTCATCTCCTCTGCCAACCTATTTTCTGCTTGCAGAGCTTGAATGTCCAGGAGTTTTTCTTCATCTTTTGGTTCTACTGGTCCTGTGAGTGTCCAACCTATCAGAGTGTTGAAGCCCCTCACTCCAGTTGTTGAGTCCTTAATTATTGTGTCTGATATTGGTAGCATAAGGTACTCATTGTCCAGTCCAAGCACCACTTGAACGTCTTTGTATTTCATATTTCTGACTGGCATGTGCTCAAATTTGGGCTGCGTCTTAACCCAATCGGCCCAGGCTATCTCCAGTTTTGGCAGCTTAATTTTCTTTTTTGTTGCGGCTTTCTCAATTTTGTGCCAGACTTTTCCTTGTTTTTGTTTTAGTTCAAATTCGACTCTCCCCACAATTTTGGTTGTCGATCCTTCCAAAGTATGTGATGTCCTGATCATTTTTAGTTGCTTGATTTGCAGTTCTTTTGCCAGCTTGTCTTCTATCAAGGTCCTGGAGCTTCCACTGTCAAGAAAGATCCCAATTTCCCCTGATTTTCCATCTGCTCCCCTGATATCTGCATACACTACCCTTAGAGGTTGTATTGTTGAATAAGCAGCAAAACTTACTTCATCTTTACAGTCACCTTCAACTTTTACCTCAGGTACTTCCCTTTTCTCATCGTTTCTTTTGGGTGATGTGGGTGCATCATGCAGTAATGTGTGATGTCCCTCTTTGCAAATTGAACAAACAATGTAAGTATTTCTGCAGTATCTGCTCATATGTCGGTATCCCAGGCATCTGAAGCATAGCCCTAGTTCCTGAGCTTTCTTTTTCCTTTCTCCAACTGAGAGCCTTTTGAAGAAGAAGCACTGTCCTATTTGGTGATTGTCCTTTTTGCAGCATCGACATCCTGTTATTTTATTCCCAGTCCAGGTTTTCTTTTCTGGCTTTTCCATTTTTTCTGCCTTTTCTTCCACCTGTACTAAAAATACATCATTTTTCTTTTTACCTGATTTTACCTCAGGGGTATTTCCTTTTTCATGTATGGCATTGAATTATCTTTCCATCTGTTCCGTATAAACCTCCTTCCAGAATGCCAGTATTTTGTGCAAGAATTGTATCAGGGAATTCAGCAGCTCTTCTCCTTTGAGGTTTTTTCCTGCTTTGTCCTTGCCCCATTGAACCTGGAGTTGGATTGGCAGCTTCTTTTTCATAAGGTCCATCAGCAAAGAGTTGCCCATGCATTCTGTCATGTTTCCATGTTTCAGCAACCTGGCAATTGATTCCACCCTGTTGGAGAAATCTCGCAATTCTTTGTAATTATGCATCCTGATCACTGGTACTTTTTCTAAAGCTGTGGAAAGATATCGCATCATGGTTATTGGATTTTCATACTCCTCTTTCAATACCTTGATTGCAATGTCGTAGGCCTCTGTGTCAGTGTTGATGTTTTCCACCAGAGCCAGTGGTTCTCCCCTCAGGTAGGATTTTAAAATGAGAAACCTGAATGGTTGTGAATCAATGTTCCTAACCAATTCATTAATGCTGGCCAAGAATGAATGAAATTCATTAATTTTGCCCGCAAAACATTTCAATTCAACTTTTGGCATGTATGGAAATCCGCGGCATCCCTTTTCATTTTTCTGGGGTACTTTCTCTGAAGCCCCTATGCCTTGCCCCAAGGCAGCATTCAAAGTATTAAATTCCGCCGACTGTACATCAGTTTTCGCCGCCAAACACACATTTTCATTTTTCAATTCCACCAACAAATCACACTTTTTTCCATCCTTTCTGCTTTCATCCTTGTGTTAGGTTGCAGATCCTGGTCTCGATCCTCCACTTCCTCGCAGAGTTCTTCTTCCATTTGAAAATGGTTGATGAGTCTCCTTGCTCCCCTTAAAATTTTTTATAATTCCGTTCTAGTTTTGAAAATTTCCATGGGATTACTATCACCCAAAAGTGGTGCATCAACTCAATAAGCTTGCTGCACCATCTCCGTTGCTCTCCCAATTGTATGGTTAAAATTGTAAACATCTTCAGCGTTTGCATTATCACATTCAATTTTTTCAGATGCATTTTTTATTTCATCAATGAAGTGGTATAAATTGAACAGCAATACTTCAGTATTTATGCTTTTTGTACTGTTCACTGATGTATTTCCACTCCTTTGGCTACCCACTTTTGATGGTATTTTAGTAGTTGGGGTTTTGCTTGTCCCTCCAGCACTGTTCATTGTTTTTTGCAAATTTGACACCACTTTTTCTTCCAGTGACCTTTTTTCATTGATCACCATCTCCTTTTCAGCATCATTTTTGTTAGACTGGAATTTTTCAAAGCACTCTTTTATTTTTATTTTGAGCACTTCCCACTTTTCTATTTCTTCCTGAGTCTCACTGGGGATTCCTTTGGGATTTTTTAAATATTTTTCTCTTTCCTCCCCTTTAATCATCAGTGTTTGGAGGTGTTCTATGGCTCCCCCTTTCTTTTTAAGGCACTTTTCTTTGCACTGTCTCTCAAATTCTTTGATGGTTCCCTTGACTTTAATAATTAATTTTTTCAATGCGCAAGAATTACCAGCATCCATTTTTGTGCTTCTTTTTCTTCACACAACTCAACTAGATCCATTTTTAAATCACAGCAAATATTTTATGGATAAGTGCAATATTCTTCACACAGTACCAGGCCAATATAGCCCCCAACTCTCTGCGTCAGATCAAGATGTGTTATCAAGATGTGTTACCTCAGAGAGCTTTCTCTCATCCGCAACAATCTACGCAAGAATTGGCAAGGGTCTACTGCATTTCGGAATTGCCCTATATCCCCTACTTCACTTTTGCTGTTAGCGCACTTTTTTTCTCACACTTCTGATTTCCCTCGATCCGACTCAAAGGACCAAAACTGTGGTTGATTTTAAAAGAAATTCCACAAGACTTTTTCCAAATTTAAAGAAAACCAAAGTGGAAGAGCAATTACGCAGCTCCCAAGCCAAGATTGGATTTTTTTAAGTCAAGAGGGGAAAAAATTGGAACAACAGGCAACGGTGCCAGTTTGAGTGAGACTGATGCTATATTCATGATTTCAAACACCTTATATACCCAGAAATCAGGCACAAAACACATAGACACTTTCAACAATAAAACAAGTCCTGAAAACCAGGAAATTCTTCAAGGATAAATTCGTACAATTGCGTAACTCGCAATGCAAACTTACAAAGCAAATATCTTGATCAATTTTGAAGATACAAAATCGCGTGACATCTCAAATTCAAGATCGCAACGTTTGCAACACTTTTTATGATAACAAAAATGTTGATACTACGCGTAGTATTTGAGATCTTTTGATTTCCACAAAATTACTTTTCCGCCATAACCCTTTGCTGATAAAATCTGCACACATCTCTGCCTGATAAAAATCGCTAAAACCAGGCGCAGCGAATAAAAATAAAGTTCTCCCACTTGGGGCATTCAAAAAGAAGAATACAGTTTTTTACCTACAAGGTTTCACCAAAAAGTTCAGGCTGCAAATATGAACATGTTTCTTCTCTAAAATTGAATTTCATTCATTATTGGCCAGGTGACTGAAAAGTTTCTATACACACTCAGAGGTGGATTTCATGTCGCATTTAATTCATGCAACATATCATGTATACTGTAAATGCATATACAGTATGTGGTGGGGAAAAGGCTCTGCTTGTTGAGGGTCCCTGAGACCTCAGTATGACAATGAAGAATCGATTTTAGTGAAAGAATTGTTAATGCACAATAATAATTGGCCATTAGCAGTCAGAGGTTTGAACATCATAACAAACTCTTTTGCTTTCTTCTGTTTTCACATAAGATATGTTTGCAGTACAATATACACAAGATGATGATGATTATCACTGCTTCAAGGTCTGGATAGTGAGTGAATGTTTCAATTCTTGATTCAGCTTCAGATGCACTCTGGTGGGACAGTTTCCTGAAGGTTTATGATTAAGGGTGATTATTCAGGTTCTGTTATTTGTAATTCTGATGAATTCCTTTTCATATGAGGGTAATTGAGACCTGTTTTTATCCTTGTGGAATATTTCATGAGAGTTCTATGTACATGAATGTTTTGTTGGCAAGGTATTTATTCAAATGTTTCTATACATACTGTAATGTTTCTTTTTTGTTTTCTGTGATTTTGTGAGGTTTGGCATGTGTTGTGACTTGTGAGTGACATCTAGTTGACTTGTGTGGCACATGGCTCATGTCCTTGCTAAATCTACTGAGCCTGCAATGACAGGCTCCAAGAGAGCAACTATGAGATGCATTTTCAATGTATTGAATATTCTGCACTGTTTCTTTCTTTGTATATAAAACAAGAAAATTATCTTTTAAAAATGAAAAACAGGTTACAATACTTTTTTCACTTTTAAATTAAATTTATTTCTTAAATTTTTTTTAAATGCAATACAAGCACCCAGACAAAAGTGAAAATATTTTTAAAATGGAAAGAAAGCATGAGGACACAAAGCTGTATATCCTCTCAGAAGCAGCTGGGGTGTTTCTCAGATGCAGACAGACAGTAGATGGCCTGTATGAACATTGGGGGGGGGGGGGGTAAAATCAGGCGCAGGCGCCATGTTGCAGGTCTCACCATCAGGGTCCCTGGTGAGCTGCTGCTGCTGCTGCTGCTGCTGCCTCCTCCAGACTGTGGTGCCCTGCAAACTCATCATTCATGAATCCCTTCTTGTGAACACTTGCCTGAAACGCAGCTCTTCCTCTATATTGCTTTAAAAATTATAAAGCCAGTCAAATTTCCCCTTGTTCGCAGGAATTTCAAAGTGCTGAAATTCTCTCATTTTCAACTATTTGTGTGTGTGCAAGTGAATTCACAAAAAAAGATGTTTCAGATAGTGCTGGTTGTGTGGCTTATTGAAAAGTGAGTGACTATTGTGTTGCAGGATGTGACTCAGGGGTGGGGGAAACGGGTTGCTTTGGAAAACTCACCTTTGCAAAAAATTAAATAAAGGCCATAAACCAGAAAAAAATGTGCATCCCAGGGCTCTTTGTCCTACTGGCACTGTTTATAGTGCCAATAGTTGAGGGGTTCTCCATGGATGGGTCAGCAGATGCCTTTGCTGAGTTTCCAGCCTGGAACCCTGGACAAAATGGGTCATTCAGTTTAGAATTTGTCACTGAAACTGCCCCTGGGCTAATCATGTACACTGATGATGGTGGTGCACTGGACTACTTTGAGCTGCTGCTGGGTCCTGATGGAACCCTCACTTTGCGTTTTCAGCTTGGTGCAGGTGTTCAGGTATATATATGTAACAATTTTTATTTCCTCATATTTTCAATTATAGTTATACTTTATATATAACAAAATGCTCTGCTGCTGTGCATTTTTAATATAGAGATAGAAAAACCTCACATAATCAAGTATTATCTTTTAAAAAATGATTCACAAACTGTTCAGATTTCTTTTTTTGGACTACTTAGGTTTTCATCTGTTGCATGAGGAGATGCATTCTTTTGTTTCACATACTGACAATGAATATAGAAGTGCAGGGAAAAACATCCTTTCATAGTTTTGATGAATTTTAAAATTGCATGCTGCATAATTTTGTTTAATCAACATTCCAAAATGTTATTTGATCATTTCATACTTTTGTTTCACCAAAAAACCATACATAGGGCCACAAAAAATGCTGCCATTCTGTTTCCTGAGTTTCTATTACTGTACCTCCCTGCCATATGAGAACATATAATCAGTTATATCATAAATATGTATTGTATTTGATTCATCCTTGATTGATAAAAAAAAGTTATATTTAAAGAAAAATTTCTCAGATCTGTGCAGATTTTCCTGACTTATTAGAACAGAAAAGAATCAAATATTGCAGAGTACCCTCAGAATGCTCAATTGAGCATGTGTGGAGTTTCATGAGCAACCATTGTATAATAAGACAAAACTGTTCCATTGAAAAATGTTGTGCTTTCAAACTTGAAAGTTGAGTGTGTGTTTACTTATTTTCTGAAGGTGCTGTCAGCAGGAAACAACTTGGCAGATGGTTCCTGGCACAAAGTAGAAGTGATAAGATCTGAGGCAGTCACCAGACTCTTGGTGGACAGTGTGGCTCCAGGTGGTGTTGCCAACACCCCTGGGGATGACAGGACCTTTGATGCCAGGGCTGCAGTGTACATAGGAGGCCTTCCTACAAGAATGGTGGATCAACTGGAAAAGCTTTCCTTGCCCAGAATTTACCTTTCCCCCAAGTTCAGAGGCAAAGTGAGGAATGTGGTCTTCAATGGTCCTGATGGGGTCCTCAAGAGACACCATCCAACTGCTCACCAGGTTATTTCATTTTCAAGTGCCAACAACAAAATTTCATGGTTGCCAAATAAGGCCACAACATAAGAAAAAATTAGATCAAAGATAAAACACCATCAGTTGACCATCACGCGCACGTTCCTTGGCATATATCTAAAATCAGAATAGCTTTGCAAAGAATAAGGATAAAATAATTCCAGGACCACCGACAGAAAGCTTGTTCAATTCTCTAAAAAAGCATATCCTTGATGAGTACATTACATTCATTACAATGTGGAGATCAATAAATACTGTATATTCAATCTAAAAATCAATTTTCAGCAAAGCAACTGGAAAGATGGGTCTTCTATTCAAGTTTTACTCTAAGGTGGACAAAATCCTATTCAATGTCAAGTAATAATTATCCATTCACTCAGTGAAACTTGAAAAATGGTGAAAAGGGCCTCACCTAAAAAGTACCCTTGCATTATATTTTGGTGAATGGTCAAAGTTTACAGTACAAAGCAGTGATGTCACCTTTTACACAATACCCTTTTTTGGATTCTTTGACTGAATATGAGGGTCTACACTGCAATTTTTCATTATATGCAAGGCATTTCCAAAATAGGAAGGAAGGAAGGATTTATGCAATGTCCTTTGTGTTAAGCAAGGAGGAAAATTTGCATGTAGCAGAGGATGAACCCCGATCAATGCAAATTCAATCCAGCTCTGCATTGTTCGCCTGGGTGGAAAAACCGGGGTATTCAGGCTTACACTCTTTTGGGAGGTGAAGGGCCAAAGAAGAGGGTTTGAGAGTAAAAATTATTCCCAGGGATTCCAATTTATTGAGACTTTTATTGATCAGTGTAGGCCTAACAATTCTGTTTCATACCTTATTTTACTCTTGAAAACCACAGTGAAGTTTCGAACTTCAGATCAAATTCTGTGTTGAGTTGACCAACTTACCTCAGAAATTACAATGAAGATTTTTTTTAGTAAAATTTAAATTGACTCCTAACCACATCTAAAAAAATTAAGATATGTAACAAAGCCTTGAGAACCATGAAAAAACCTTCATAATTTGAAATTCATAATGAAATGTGTCTTAAATAATTTCTTTGAAAAACATGCTATTTTATTTTTATTCCAAAACAGCAAATGCCCATATATTAGGCCACTATAACCATACATGGCCAAAAGAATTGCTTTATCTTTAAAAAAGTATGCATGAAGAATTTGTGCATGTATTTTAATTATACAATAATTATGTTTTGGCAGGGAGTGAAGTGGGTTGATGCAGATGTCTGTGAAGACTCAGAAGGAATGTGCCAACATGGTGGCATTTGCTTGAGCACAGACACTGGAGCAGTTTGTGAATGTGGTTCCACACAATATGAAGGCATCTTTTGTGAAACAGGTCCTGTCACTAATTTTTGTAAAAATAAAAACACCTCAGTAATATATTTTTAAATTTGTTCCCTTTAGAACGTGCCCCAGCAGAGGCACATTTTACAGGTGGCTTCTTGTCCTATGACATGAGGAAAAGTGGGAAAAGTGTCAGGAGCAAAAATGATCAGCTCACATTGTCCTTCAAGACACAACATCCTGATGGTCTTTTGTTCTACTCTGGTATGAGGGATTAAGTTTCAAAAATGACCTCATTTTGAGCTAAATTTCCTAAAGGATTATTCTATAATTATAGGTGATGGAGTTGATTACATGCTGATAACCCTGGATCAGGGTGCCATCAGGGTTGTAGTTAGTCTAGGAAGAAGTGGGTCATGGGAAGGGGTTGGTAGACCCATGACAATGCCCTTCCATGATAATAGGTTCCATACTGTCACCCTCTTCAGAACTCTTCAAGAGGTGAGTCACACATTCATATTTTCACTGATACATATATGTATAAGCTCATGATTTCTCATTTGTATCATGTTCACAGAATCCTGGAGGACCTGGTATTTTACATGTGAGTGAATCAGAAAACAATGTTGTTATAGCTTATTGAAAGAATTGCGAGTCAAGATATTAGACTTTATAATGGTTGAATAATATCCTTTTAAAAAATAAATTGCTTCAGGAAGATGCATCTCTTCAAATGAAACAAATGGTTCTTTACATCAGTGTTCACTAACTTGTAGTTCATAGACCAGTGCTGGTTTGCAGAAGTTGTTGTCAGTCCATATGGGAAATTTCCTTCAGCATAATAATTATATAAAAATTAGCAATTAATTCTGTTACTGTATCTTTATCTAGTATTTTGGAAAGACAACAGCAGTTGAGATTATTTGATGAGAAATAAAAGTTGGATTTTCTATCAATAACACTTCAGACAAATTTCCACTTGCTGGAATAAAATATTTGATTTTGTTCATTCTGGGAAATCTTTCTTATTATTCAAGCTTACCTTTCTAATTTCTGATGACATTATGCTATATAGCTGCTTCATTGATTCTCAACTTTATTCTGCAAAAAAGCAGAAACATTTTAGATACTTTCCATAAAGTCTCTTGTGCAAACTTTTATTTTGAGACTTCAAAAATTTTATGAAACTTTTTCAGTCTGCAAAAAAAGTTTTTTTCAAGTTTTTCAAAAAATGTGACTGTTGTTTGAATACTGTGCTGAACAGGTGACTCTTAGTGTGGATGGAGACTATGCAGACCATGGAAGGACCCCTGGAACATACAGCCTGTTGACTTCTGACAGGTTATTTGTTGGTGGAGCCCCCAGGCATGAGAGGATCCCTGGAATAGCTCAAACACACCCAAGGTTCCAGGGATGCATGAAACAGGTGATCTATTTTAATATGAGAGGAATTCCCATTACTTTGCATGATATAGTAAAGTGCATGGACTTCATTTTGCAGGTGATTTACTCAGCAAATGAGTTGAGACTGGAGGTTCTGGAGAGAGCTGGTAGGACTGGGGGGCGATTGGTGTCAGTGGAGGGCAATGTGGACTGGGGTTGTTCAAGGGATGACCAGCCTTATCCTGCTGTCACCTTCAGCACCCCTGCTGCTCATCTGGTGAGTTTGCATTCTATCATGCCCAGAAGAAACGAAAAAAAAAAACTTGTTTACCAATCTCCCCATTTGTCACTCTTTCCCAATTTAATTATTGTCATACATATATTATGGGATCATCAAAGTGTATATTCCTGTTGAAAGAAACCCTACTTATCTCCATCTATTTAGGATGCGGTGATCACTTTTTCAACTCCTGAGTCCTATGTGGTAAGACTTGACCAGAAGTTTCCTTGTGTCATGGCACAAAGAAACTGAAAAATATATATATTGCTCATGGCCTGAAAAACAGAAGAAGTCAGATGCTTTTTTGTTTCCCAGTTGGTTTCTTTTTTCTATAGGATGTGAATTTTTCATGGGCTTGAGCTTCTTGGCCAAAACCAGACAGAAAATATTTTTGAAAGAATGTGTTTTTTTTCCTTTTTGAGTAGCAAAGCAGGTGCAGCTTATTAATGCCAAGAAAAAGAGTTTCATAATTAAAAGCTGAAAAGATTTTTTGAATGAGACTTCACCATCATTTCACCAAAGTTTGGCCATAGGTTCAGTTAGCCCACTGCACTTTGTTTTTTTCTCTCTTTTGTTACCAAGGAAAACAGGTCAGCACCAGCACAGAAGCACTTGAAGAGCATGTGCACTTATGTTGCTATTTTTTTTTTGCACAGGATATGGAAAACATGGCCACTATTATATGCACAGAGTTTCACAACCCTTTCTCACCTTTTTTGTGTAGCATGTTGAGTGTTTGAGTACCCAAAAGTCTGCAAAGTTTGGTGTGGGTCTCCTGAAATGTCTGTTGGGGGGTGCTTTGATACAGGTCTTGCCTCCTTGGAATGCCCCAAGTTCTGGCTCAGTGGCTTTCAAGTTCAGGACAAATGAGGCCAATGGCCTGATGATATTCAACAGGGGTCATGTGGACTCCAGTTCTGTGAGTGTGTTTTGTGTGATGTACTTCAGCAGAGACTGAGTTTAATAACTCTTATGCATTTGGGTCTTGGCTCATTCCCAAGCAAATTTTGTAAAGCAAATTATTTTTTTCCTTCAGAAAGGGCAGAAATAATTACATTTGATTTCAAAACATTGAAAGGGCCCATGGAAATCAGAAAATGGGTCTTTAGAAATTTTTACTGGACTTAGAATTCAAGAATTTTGCTTGATGAAGCATGTATAAGAGATATACTGAAGAACAACAGTCCTTGGAAAATTTTGATTCCAGAAGATTTGATAGTTGTCTCACTTTTGGGCATTTTGGAAAATTCTGCCAGTTATAAAAATTTCAAAAAATTTAGAAATATTTTCTGGCTCACAAGGAACATCTCAAATAATCAGAACTATGAAATACAAAGATTGTTCTTATCTGTTCAAAGCAGACACCATTTTTATCAATGCATCATCTAGAGAAATTGGGTTGGGCAGTAAATCACAGGCTTTTGCTAAGAAGTGACCTATTCACATTTGAAGTAACCAATGTTATTTGTTCACCAATTCAGGGTTTTTCTATAGTCAAGGCAGCTGAGGCCTAAACCCAAAGTTTGTTGACCAAAAGTTCGTAAGCCATATGGCATTTCTTAGCCAAGACCCAAATTTACATTGGCACCATGCATAATTACCACAATTCCTCACTGTAATATCATTAAGGAATGTGATGTTTTGTGGCATACATGGTTCAATGTGTGAAAAAGTATGTTCTGTGAGTTGAGCATTAGTTTGCAAAAAATTTTTGTGAAGCAGATTTTTTACTGTGCAGCCATGTGGTGTTTTATATGTGAGGTACCAGTGCATGTATCCAGCAAATAATTTGAGCATTGAAGTGAATGGAGTTTTTGGTTACTATAATTGGTTTTTGACTTAGTTGCCAAAAATTGAGAGAGGTTAAAGCTCATCAATGCATCCAAAAATGCAGGCCATCATGAGTGACTGGTTTGCAACGATCTCTCAGCTAGAGTATGCTAGATTTTTTTAAATTTTTTACATATCAAATATTGCAGGCTGATTTCATAGCCATTGAGATGGTGGATGGCCATGTGTTTGCACACATCAGTCTGGGATCTGGAAACATCAGAGTGAAGGGCACTTCACGCAGAGCAGATGATGGACTCTGGCATGAATTGAGGTTGTCCAGAACTGGCAGAGCTGCTAGAATCACTGTGGATGATGCTTCTGCAGATTTCCTCAGTCCTGGTGAGTCCCTATGGGATGAGTTTCAGGTCCATCACCAAGGTTCACCTCCCACAACAAATTAGAAAAGCCAAAGGAAATCTGTCTGATCCATTTCATCCTCTCTATCAGAGGTCAATTATAAGGAAGAGGGAATATAATACTGTATATATATGGTGTAGCATCCTGCTGCAGTACTATCCTGATGATGTTTCTCTATGTACATATCATGAATGAACAGCAATAGTGAGTTGAGTACTGCTAAGTTGAATTTCCTCAAGTGCAAAATTTCTCCAAGCCAGATTATTTGTTTTAGTCTTTGGCCAGATAGTGACACAAAAGTATTGTACATCAGAATCAGCAAACTTATTTTTTGATTCCAAAATATTTTATCAAGTATCAATTTTTCCCTGAAATTCAGAACCTGTTAACAATGTACTAAAATTATTACTTAAAATCATCCCATTAGATACTTACTTACTCCCAGCAGGTTGAGCAGCAAAAAAAAATTATGCCAACTTTTCAATTCTTTGATAGTTTTGTTGTCGTGCAAAGGGGTTTTACAATCAATACGAAATTTTAATTCGTATTGAAAACCTCTAAGAGGATAACCACAAGTTTGCCAACAATATATTTATAATTATAAGGTTCGAAACTCTTTTACCAGGTGGATTTCAAGACCGAATACTTTAAGTATTCAAGACAATGTGATGATAAATAAACACACGCAAGTTTGACTTACAAGTATTTATTCAGCTCCGATATATACGCGTATACAGCTCTCTCTGAGGGTATCTTAACCACTGCTTTCTACCGGGCCTCGCAGGGCCTTTTATTAACTCTAGAAAACCAGACAGTACAGGGTCATTGCTCGGCGATGACCATCGGACCAGACAAAGGAAAGGAGACACACACGTATTCCACAACATAGTATTCGTTAGATTTATGGGGCGGTCGACCGCCTGGAGCTAATAATAATTAGGACAGGTAACGAGGGAAACTCAGTTGCGCACGCATGCGCGGCCGTCCACGTTAATGAGTGGGGCGAGGGGCGAAGGAAAGTTAGAGCACGGTTTTAACCAGCTGACAACAATCACCCGGCACAAAGAAGAAAAAGCTAGCTTTTTCTTATTTAAACTTTGCTGCTGTATGGCAATGTTTTGCTCTATTTATATGCAGCAATCCTCAAAGTGAGAAAAGTGCAACAAAGTTATTCCTTTGCATTCGCAGGTACGTGCGAATTTGCATGTACAGATTTTCAAGTGAGTTTCTTTCCATCGTTCCCATTCAGTTTCCAACTTTTGCGGAGAAACGTAGTGCATACTTTTCACAGCGTTTTGAGAAGGAACTTGAATTTTTTAATATTAGAAAAACAAAAATGTTGGCAAGCAAATTTTTTGTTCTAGCTGCTTGTATTATTTTTAATAAATACAACTCAAACGCTCAAAGTGAAAATTGTGCATTAATAGGCAAAAACTGGACTTGCTACGATTTATGCAAGGAAGGGGTTCGTCAGGTCACTGCGTACGAGGGTATTGTTAAATTAACTGGTCCGGAACTTAACTTCAATTGCGCAGCATTTAACCAAATAAAGGTAAGAATTTTACACATTTGCGACCATTCAATCTTCAAGAAAAAGTGCACTATTTGTTTCTTCAGGTTGTTCTTCTTGATGGTGTCGTTGATTGTGTGGGGGATGAAGAATCTTCATGGATCCTTCTTGAGGGAGGACGTTGTAGGTTGGCTGGACAGGTATCATCAGTGATTGGTACAACAGCGGCTCCAAGCTCCACCAGTGTTCCCATTTTCGAGGGAATTTCCAGCAAAAGTCCAATTTTTCAAGTGACGGAAAGAATTCTGGACAAAGTAACTTTTCCAAGGGCATCCGTTGTTGGAGCTGGGGATCTTCTCAATGGATCCGACATTTCATACAATCACACAACATTTCAAGACCACAAATATAATCAAGTGGTTGCGGGAGTTTCCTCTTTCATCGCGATAATGCTGTTGGTGGTCGGTATTTGCATTGGCATCTCAAGCGGACTGATCATTTATATGGTCAGAGAATATGCCATCAACAGAAGACATTGCCGTGATTATACTGAGGTAAGAAAAACATAAAACGGAAAATAAACAAAATTTGTTAATTAGTTTATTTTATCAACAGGTTCCAATTGGGGAGCAGAGGACTTCAACTCCGGAAGTAGTGGAACTCCAGAGTGTGACCAGTGAAACGCGGAATTCTACATTAAATACTACAAGTGATCGTAATGATTTGGGCATGGAAAGTATCAATCTTTGCGCTTTGTCGCCGATTTTGCGTCAGGAACAAAAGCATTATGGATCCGCGTCATCGGTATTGAGTAACGATGGCGTGGTGGTAAAAAATAAAGTAAAAATAACCAAAAATCGCGCAGAAATGCAAAAAAGCGTTCAGTTTAAAAAACGGGCAGGAGGAAAAAATAAATTTCTCTCGCGTTGTTTCAATGAAAGAGGGAGGAAATTGCGTATTTGAAGTCAAAGGGGGAAGGGAGCCTCTTGCAATTCTTCCCTGTATTTCGGAATCGATGTCGAGCGCGTAGTTATTTGGCTGCCGCGAAAATCACGCAAATTTTTCGGAAAGAGATGAAATAAAATGATTACAAGAGTTTGAAAATTGTTTACTTATTTACTTCTTTATTTTGTGTTTAACATATATAAAACTTATCTTTATATACACAAACATATACTCAATACAATTTTTGTCTGATCATAAACACAGATATACACAAGACTGCATACATTCTATTCACAATAAATATGTATACGTATAATCCATATATACCATATATATATATTTTTCATAAACAATCAATTTTTTTTCCAAGTTTATAATTATTTTCTTATACTGTAAGAAAATCAAGCAAAAATCTGGGGTTATTTTGCCGCACTGCTATTTTTTAGGGAGCCAGGGAGACGGCAAGGTTTTATTACTGCATCTGCGCAAAGCGTCAATTCCCTGACGCCTTTTACGTGTTTTCAGCTTTTGGTCCATATATATAGAATTTTTTTTAGATTAAGTTAATGGAATCATTGCTTCTCATTGAATTATTAACTTTATATGCATAAGTAATCTTGAAAACAATTATGCATAATCAGGAATTCCTCTGAACACCAAGTCCCTATATACATATGTG
>CAJPEX010000227.1:79854-137779 GCA_905338405.1 Notodromas monacha | reverse complement strand
GTTTAAGCTGAGAGGTTGTAAACCATCATTTTAACTAATTTAGACAACAGTGTACTAAAGTATAAGCTTAAAAAGGTTTTAGTGAAGGCATTTGTTGGTCCTATCTTTTGGCTTCTGACTCCAGGTGATGTTAAAGAAGGAAATCATATACAGTGGTACCCAGTAGTACAAACCCCCTGCAAAATAAACATTCTGGAGAACAATAACATGTTTTGGGAGCAAAAGCGCCCTCACAGTACAAACGAATTTTGGACTACAAACAAGATAACATTTAAACCCTTGTGTTGCCAAAAATAAACAGCTGTAGTAAATTCATCACACAAAATTAGAGAACCCAAATTCTTGGGGAAATCTCCATTTATCTTTGTGAGAACAAAGGAAGACCTTGGTTCTCATGTTTCTTTCAGAGCCTTCAAGGC
The DNA here is from genome assembly GCA_905338405.1 of Notodromas monacha. Classification (NCBI taxonomy): domain Eukaryota; kingdom Metazoa; phylum Arthropoda; class Ostracoda; order Podocopida; family Cyprididae; genus Notodromas; species Notodromas monacha. Next base: position 137,360 of record CAJPEX010000227.1, on the reverse strand, counting down.
TATTCTTTACTGCTGAAATCCTGTTGCTGTTTTTCATTCTTGGGGGACAGTTTTCCTGTTTCCCAAAATCTGAAAAAACATTCATTCCATACCAAGCTCTTGTGTGATCCACTTGAGGATTTTTCCTTTGTAAAAACATTCTGCCTGTAATTTGAATTACAGCAACATTATAATAGGGCGAATTTTCACCCTGGTTGTAGCCCAACCAAATTCTGTTGTTGCTTTTATTCATAATCATACCTAAAATCAGATGCTCCTAAGTTCAATTCTTTCTTTCAAATGTCTTTATTTGTCAAGGATTTATTCCTTACACCTTGTTCCTATAACAGATTTGTGGTCATATAATAGTATAATTGCAATCACACGCAATGACAGTCATCTGATCATCATTGCATGTGGAAAGCATGCAACAGATTTTTCACCATTGCATTTTTCTCATGCAACAACAGCCAGTTTATTTTTGTTGCATGTGGAAAGCGTATCTGTTCTGACTTCTGAGACACAGTTGCATGACAGTGTCTCCGAATAACATGACAGTGTCTTTTACCAATACAAACAACCATCAAGCCATTTCTCTAGCAGCCAAATTATGATAAAGACAACTGAGAAGTAATGTATCTGAACAAGAGTTGAGTCCTTCATAACTTGCACTTGGATGGCTGCAAAATTCAATTCCTTGTTCTGGGATCCAATGGAACCATATGTTAACTGGATTCCAGAATTACTAAGATTTAAAGAAATTAAGGCAAACACAGAAAGGCAGAGATCGAGGTTCCTAAAATCTACAGTATTCCAATTTTGTCTCCTTAACTTTTTCTGGATGAATCCAAACTAAACTGCACGCATCCAAAATGATTCCTCAACAAATCTGATCACACTGAGTTCTAAAAATTGTAACTCAATAACTGATGCACTTGATTTGGCCTTTCCATCCAACAGATTCAAAGCCTGGGAGGAAGAATTCGGCAGATTGGCGAGAAATTTCACGTCTGACTCAGTGAAGATATTTTGGTACACCAGATCCGAAGACGAAGCGGAAGGAGAGAAAACATCACTTGAAGCAGTGCACTTGATTGGGTTGTCGATCGGGTTCGTGGTGGCCTACTCATTCCTGGCATCACTCAGCATGGACTGGGTTCGAAACAAACCCTTCGTGGTGCTCATGGGATTGGCATCCACTTGCATGAAGCAGTGCACTTGATTGGGTTGTCGATCGGGTTCGTGGTGGCCTACTCATTCCTGGCATCACTCAGCATGGACTGGGTTCGAAACAAACCCTTCGTGGTGCTCATGGGATTGGCATCCACTTGCATGGGAACTGCGACAGCCTTTGGACTTTGTTTGTATGCCAAAGTCAGGTTTAGTACCATCAACTACGCTGCTCCTTTCTTGATGATTGGTGGGTGATTATTGTCTGAAAATGTGCACACTGTTCGTCCTTCTGTGCAAATTTCGTATTGTTTAGTGCATGAGATGCAAGTAATGTAGTTCAACAGGAATGCGTTAAAAGTTGGTTAGTATTCATCGTATTTACTCAAGTACAGAAATTTTTTATCTAAATTTAAATTGAAATTGTATGTACCTGGTTGCCAAGGGTATTTTCTTTTTTCAAGTTTAGGCGTCAAGGTCAACGGTTCAGTCCAATTTCGCAGATTTGAAAGAAAAGAATAGAATTTAGGGTTTTTCCACACATAAATTCAATTTATGATTTGTCTTAATTTTATAAATGCATCAATTTTCAGTATTCAGTAATCGGAAGTAGGTGAGCCTCTAATTTGGGGGAATAGCTAGGACAGTAACAAAATTTTGGGCTGAATATTAAACAGATGGGTAAATGGTGGGTAATTCTTAATTTAACTTGGTAAAAAAAGAAATTGTACTTGCCTGGTTGTCTAGGCCAGAGATTACCATATATAGTGTGGCGCCGCGTTTATTCACGATCACGTGACCCGAGCATGACTTGCACACTCGGGCACGTTGACAATAGCCATACGCGGGTACGGCGTGGCACGCGCCCCGTATGTCATAACGCTGACTACCGGGTCGGAGATTTGGATCAGGAAAGGAGGAGGAAGGTTCAAAGAGCGTGGCGTGGGCTCCGAAGCCCACAAAACAGCGTGTGCTGCGATTCGTTGTGGAACTCTGCTGTGTTGTCTGTTTTGTCTGAGGAATTTACTTGTCTTGCAAATTCTGTCTGAAAGCTCTAAGTCTGAAGTGTGTGTTTGTGATTTGGATTAAAGGAAGCAAACTTCTTGGGACTCCCTTCTGGAGGATCCGGCCGGTAAAGGCTGAATCTGTCTTTTATTTCTATCTCGAAACCCTTGTTGATTTCCACCCGACAAATTGCTGGCCAGCGGGTGCCTTTAAGAGGCCTTACCCTGGTGTTTTCCTTCTTACGGTGTTCAATTTTACGTGTTCGATTCACGTGGGATTTTTGTGTGCCCTGAGCCCTCCTGGTGCGACGCGTATTAAAATTGTACTCACCGCTCTTGAGTCCCATTGCTTCTTTTTCAAAACATGTCGGCCGTACCACCAACACCACCAATCGCAAGCAGGCTGCGCGCCGGGCGCCCGTCTCGTTGTGTTTCGGGACCTCCGCCCGCGCCGCCGACCAGCCATCCCATCTTGCGCAGTACTTCCAGTATGGGGAGTCGGGCGAGCGTGGCTTCATGGTCCTCGCGCCGCTCCCAGATAGCCCCCCTGTCTGGTGCTCTGAATGAACCTCGACGCTCAGCTTCTTGGGGCCAGGGTTCCGTTGCCGCGTCCAGCCATCGTTCAGCGATTAGCGCGGCCTGCCATGGCTGTTCTGCCATGGTCCGATATGTCCTACGCATCGCAAACATTGTAGGGGCCGTTGATCACCTTCTGCGGACACCCAAACTCGGCGATCCGCAGGCAAGGTTCAAACGCTTTGTGCCCAATCTCCTTCATGCCGCTGCGCATCTCATAACGCTGCAGCCCGGGCACTTTACCAAAGTTGAGGCGGCCTCCCTACAACAGCTCGCGGCAGAAGTAAACAGCATCATAGTTCATGCCCCTGATGTTGCCAACGGCGCGTGGCCCAACCTTTGCCCTACGCAAGCGCGCGTTTTAGGCGTTGCCTTTCCGGTGCTCCCGGCACAACTGGACAATGCGCCTGGTCCATCTGGATCTGCGCCTCCTCCTAGCGGCCAACTTGCGCCCGCGCCAGGGGGAGCAGGCTTGCAACAGGCTGCGTTGGTCCCGAGACCACGCGCTCCATCGGTTCTGTCCCCTCATTTCCCAGAGAGTTATGAGATCATGGATCCTGGGCCATCCTCCGTACTGGTCCTGCCGACCAGGACATTGGATGCATACAGTCATGCCCTCCGGATCTTTGGGACAGGGCCAGCCCCACGTTTGGCCCATCATGATCTTGTTAAATCATACGAGAAGCAGGCCAGGGCGCCAACCTTCCCAAAATTTACAGGAGCATCGGCGTCTGACTACCCATTTGAACGCTTATGGCATGATTTCACTCCTGTCCATATCATACCGGTCATGCGCCTAATAGATACTGAACGCATTCGCATCTTGTTGCTGCACATGGATGGAGATGCACGCCGCAATCTCGGCGCCTTTGCGTACCAAGATATAAACATGGACTATCTCCATGTGATACAGCTTCTTTTTGCTGAATATGGGCAAACCAATACACATAGGCTTAAGCTCTATCAAGAGTTCGATGCCTTGCCAGCACCCACAACATGCATGGAGTTCGATGACTACTTTACGCATGTCATTCGCATTGCAGAAAAGCTAAGCACCATTCAAACTGACATGAATCAGGCCTGCCTGCGCATGGGCCCTGTTCTTTGCGCTCACTTGCAGCGCGCTTGCTTCCTAGAGCTACTCCAGGTCCACTCTGATAAACATGGGTTTGCGGTTGAAAATGAGAATGCCTGGGCCCGGCGCCCGCATCATCAATACCGCTTCATTCGCAATTACTTTGCGCTATCACTGGGGATTACTGAACCACCCCAAACCCTGGCCTTCCAGGGTGCTGCGGCAGCCCCCTCGGGGACCACTCCCGCAGCAACCACCACCACACCTGCCACTCCGGCAGCAGCTGCCTCGCAGGCCGCCGTCGTGGCTGTTGCCACTACCTCAGCCACCGCCCCGCCGTCCAATGGCCGCGGTCAGCGCAATGGCAACAACCAACCAAACAATAATCAGAACCGGCGCCGCTCCTTCAACCGGCAAGGGCGGTCCCACTCCCGCAGTCCGGCCCACAAATGGGCTCGACGCAGACGATCTAATGATCAACAATGCAATCGCTCTCCACAGCGATCCCGCTCCGATCAGCGAGGATCCCAGCGTTACAATGATGACCGCAATCAGGATCGGTCCAATCAGGGCCAGCGTCATGGCCCCCCAGACCGCAACACCTGTCCCTTTTGCGCCGGGCAACACACCCCCGGACTCTGCCCCCTCTCGCGGCAGGAACGCGTGCAGGCTGTCCGCCGCTTGCGCCTCTGCCAAAATTGTCTGGGGCGCGATCACTACATTCGCAAATGTCTGGCTTGGGGGTGATGCTTTCACTGTCAGCAGTCCCATCACTCGTCCACCTGCAATCAGTGCAACAATCAGAATAATGCGCGCCAAGCAGCTGTAGCTCAAGCCGTTGTTGCTGCTCCCGCAGTCAACCAGGCAGCGCCTGCAGTGCAAGCAGCACCAGCTGCGCCCGCTGCAGCAGCCCCTGCGGCAGCACCTGCCGCATCAGCCTAACATGATCCGGCGGCTGAGCGTCGAGTGGTCCTGGTCGTTTCTGCTCCAAAACCAGGGCCAACTTGCTCATTCATGGAAACGGCCGCCATCCACTTGGAGCTGTCAGGGTATGTTGCACATGCCCTCCTGGACTCCGGGGCACAGCTCACACTCATCACCCGGTTCTTAGTCCAGCGCTTAAATCTACCCATTGAGGCCTGTCCTCCGTACGCCATCGGGGGTGTTGAACGGGGACGACCTGTAACTACATCTGAAGCAGTTGTGCTCACCTTCAGGGGGGAGGTTGCAGACTCCCATAAAATTATGACCACGGCAGTGGTAATTCCACATGATGGACCTTGGTGGGGAACCAATCCCAGCGCCCTCCCATGGCTGGAGTCCTTTGCCCCAGTCCTGGCCAACAGGTGCATTCTAACTGACACCACTCTCTCCTTTGACGTTGTTCTGGGGGGAGCAGACCTGGTGCAGTTATATCAAAACGTCGTGCCTCCCATTCGGACTGCAGGCTTTCAGGGCATCCCCACTCATTTGGGTATTGTGGCCCGCAGGATTTGGGCCTTGCAGAAACTGCCAACCCCTGTGTTGGCCCCACGCATTTGTATGGCACTGGAAACTCCCAGCCTAGTATCGGATGGAGAGCTTAACAGCCTCATCCTCCAATATGCCTACCAAGATCAAATAAATATTTTGGGGGACCCATGGCTAGAGCAGTGCTCCCGCGATGAAGGGTTTCAGACATGCCTGAAACAACTTGTCGTCAGCCCAGGTGGTTGTGTGGTCGCACCCCTTCTCAAGACCTTGCTGTATCCCGCCCAGTGTAAGCCGAATCTGCGCACTGGGGCCCAGCGTAGTCAATCTGTTGTAAAACTCCTAAAAGCTGGTGGTCCCTTGGCCACAGCCTACAAGGAATTCTTTAAAAACTGGATAGATGAAGGCATTATTGCGCCTACCACAATAGATGAAATGAATCAAAGAGGCATTGCATACACAGAGCTGCCGCATCATGGGGTTGCGCGCCCCTCCAGCACATCCACCCCTCTCCGCGTGGTCATGGCCAGCAATGCCGCTGACCCAGGCAGTCTCTCTTGCAATCAGCTCAGCCGGTAAGCCGCGGTCTCATGTCGGAAGCTGAGCAGGATGAATAAGATGCCACCACTTATGTGGATGATCTGCTCATTACAGGGGACACGCCACAGGCGGTCCAAGCCAAGTTGTACAATGCAACCAACGCACTGAAAATTGGGAGCTTCGATCTGACCAAGATCAAGACATCCTATCCACAGGCTAACACCCCGGTGGACCGAAAACCATATAAAGTCCTGGGCTCCGTGTACACGCCACAAGCAGACATACTCAGTGTCAGTACAGAGTTGCTGAAGGCGCTCCTCAAGTGCCTACGCCTGCAGAAACGGCAGATTGTTGGGATTGAAGGGCGTCTCTTTGATCTTCTTGGGACGATCACACCCTTCCTGACCACTCTCAAAGCCATGTGGCAGCGGTTTGATGAAAAGCACCCCAAAGAGCCCTGGAACTACTTGCTTACTAAGAAAGAAACAAAACCTTGGCATGATATCATTCGCCAAGCCATCAAGGCATCCACCATCAAGGTACCATGCAAAGTCGCTCTCAAGGTTCAAGAACCCGGCAACATCCATGTCTTTTCCAATGCCAGTGGCATCGCCCTGGGTGTCGCAGTCTATTTCACATCCAGGGGGGAGAATCCTCAAACGCGGCTCATTTGGGGAAAATCTAAAGTCATCCCCAAGGCCTGTAGGCCTGAACCCGGAGAGCCCCTCCCTACCTTTTGCATCAATCGCCTTGAATTGGCTGCAGCTGCCATGGCCACCCAAATGATGCAGGCCCTGGCACTCAAGGTTGATCTGCGTAGACATACCCTGCACTACTGGACCGACTCGGCAGTCACGCTCGCATGGATCCAGAATGCTGCCGCTCAAACAGATCAGTATGTGCAGACCCGTTTGCAGAAAATTGCGGTCAGCACGGCTGTCCATCAGTGGTGTCACACGCCAGGCACTGACAATCCAGCTGATCTTGCGTCCAGAGGCTGTGACATGGAGACCCTCCGCAATGCTACTCTCTGGTGGCAAGGGCCCGCATGGCTTCCCCACCAGGATAAATGGCCACCGCGGCCCCTGAATGTCAATGCCAACATGGCCCAATCACGGCCTGACCCAGAACAGGCATACCTAGCCGAACAAAAGACTATCCTTGCGCTCTTTGAAAAAGTGGGCACATGGGACAAAGCTGAAAAGCGAATCATGGCCCTCACGCGCTTTAAGGATTTCTTTGTCCGTCGCCATTGCCAACAGCCTAGACCTGTGGTACGGCGATGCATGGGTGACATTGCAAACCCCTATCGCACTGGGTGGCTTGCGCAAGAAAGGCGCACAGCCAATGATGATGCCATACGCATCATCCAAAAGTTTCATGATCATTTGGCATGGGATGATGTGACTCACAATCGTCGCAATAAGCGACGCCCAGATTTGCGCTTTGATCCAACCACCCGGCTGGTGATGTCTCGGAGCCGTCAAGACACAGAGGTCTCCTTGCCGCGCCGCCGGCAAGGTCTGGAAGCACGCAAACAACTCATTCACATCCCTGTGCCCAAAGCAGGCAAGGTACCCCCATTAATACGGGCCTTTGTCCGGGCATACCACAAAACATGGAGACATGCATCCACAACTGCCATCCTTGAGAAATTAACGCACCGGTACTGGATGAAGGGCGGTCAGCGTTTGGTGCGCCAAATAATCAGGGAATGCCCATGGTGTCAACAGTTTGACAATTTACCATTTGTACAGCCAATTGCACCCCTACCGCATTATCGGTACTCTGGCCTCAAGCCATTTGAAACTGTGGGCGTTGACTTTGCTGGCCCGTTTCAAACGGTGGATGGTCAAACCATGTCCATATGCGTCTTCTCCTGCCCCCTCACCCAGGCAGTCCATTTGGAACCAGTTTGCAATGTCACACTAGAATCCTTTGTAACTGCGTTCAATACATTCTGCCATGCTTGGGATCTCAGCCCGACCACTGTCATTTCGGACAATGGGACAGCCTTTTGGGCAGCATGGCCTTGATTTCTGATCGCAAAAGAGATGGAATTTGAGCAACACTTTTTGCAAAATCATATCCAATGGTACTTTAATGCAGCTCGCGCACCTTGGTGGGGTGGCTTTTACAAGCGCATGATGGGTATGATCAAAGGGTGTCTAGTGCGCTCCTTTAAGGGAGTACGCTTCAAATACACCTCTACAATTTATGAGGCAATGAAGTATGTGGAGCAGATGTTGAATTCCTGCCCTCTGACATACCTGCCCACCAATCGGAACGATCCAATCAGCAAAACACCATCTATGTTCTTAAATCCCGGCGCGGAGGACATTACGGAGCCAACAAGGGATCTGTATTGCTAAGGTTCCCCGCCGGTCCAATTCTTTGAGTATGCCGATGAGAAAGGTCTGAAATGGCACACCAAGTTGTGCATGGATTATCTTAAGGACCTCTGGCACGCCTTTTACATTGGGTACGTCACCCAACTCCGCACATTCCCTACTCATGTGGGCCGCAGGCCCACACACCTGGAACCCAAAATGGGCCAGGTTTCGCTCCTAAAGGTGGCATCCTTCAAGTGTGACACGCCGATGTCATGCCTCAAATGGAAGCTGTGCCGCATCTTGGAAGTGCGGGCCAGTCCTCGGGACGGCAAAATTTGTGCCGTTGATGTGCTGGTGTCCCATTGGTACCAAACCGACAGCACATTCACCCCGCATATTTTGCGGAGCCAGTCAATTGCGCACCTAATTCCACTTGAAGTGGACCGGCAACCAGATCTTCCGCGCCCTTCTCCAACCCCGCCAGGGAGCCCGCGCCAAGGGGAAAGTGCCCCTCAGCCAGCAGTACCTACACCACTGGCCACGGTTGCACAAACAGTGAACCAGATCCAGGCCCAACTGCTTGACTCTCTGCAAAGAATTATTATGGTTTGCCAGGAAACTGACCAACAAAATGCGGTGTAACTCAGTTTATTCATGTTTCACGTAACAACCCGCATAACATAATTCCATCACAAATCAGTTCCTACCCTGGCATGCACCGAGATCAACCAGTCCGACCCTCCCTTCTACTTGGCCTGCCAAAAAGGCGCTGTTTTGCGCACCAAAAAAATAGCAATAGATCAAGCCGTTTGATGTTACGTTACCATCACGAGATTCCAACTAGCTTGTTGAGCACAATTCCTGCCCCGGGAGCAGACGCAATACCGTTCTGTTCCGATTCATTCCGAACACAAATTTCCATCGCAAAGGGGTCGCGGTCAGGGGGGACGTATGCCAAAAAAATCACGTTGGGAAGCGACCAATAGGACCAACATGGAAAAAAGCTCTCAGCAACTGGCGCATCCCCCAAAGCGGGGGGAGGCCACGGTTTTAACCAACAACAAAGTTAACAACAACATTCACTATAGCGAACTGACTATATACAGTTAGGCACCACAAACCTAGCCTACCCCTTGATATCCACATCTCTGCGGTGCGCGAACCAAGCCCGATGCACGGCATATGGTATGAAGACCCTCCCTGGCGCCCCCACCGCCCACGCACCGTGAATGGTCACCTCCACGACGACCATGCAGTGTCCCGCATGCCTGATGATAAAACCTACTTGCAGCAGGCCAGCTTGTTGCAGCGGCAGGTCCGCCCAGTTCACCTGCATCCCTGCATGGTCATACGTCTGGCCATACGATCCAACCCCAAAGCCTGACGGATCCCATCTGCAAGCATACAGCAAAGATTTTAAATCACCCTGCTGTTCCAACAACACGCGTCAGGATACTCACTGAGCAAACGGGTCACCTGCAGCGCCCACTCTGTTCAGCATCGGCAGAACCTGCGGCTTGCAGGGCGGCTCACCACACATCCCGCTGTGATTATGTTTGCGGGTTGGCGGAATCCCCTCCATCGCCGTTCCATCGGGCAGCCATTCAGGCGCACGCCCTGGGCATAGCGCATGCGCAACTGGCGCCTCTCCAGTGATGCGTGCCACCGCACAAATCACCGACAATGCCACGTCCCAAGCAAAGAAGCCTGTTGCAGGCGGTGCAAAGTGACCAAAGTCACGGTGGAAGTCGGCACACCGCCCCATGAACAAACTCAGCATCCCACAGGGCATTGGCGCTGCGTAATACCCGGCTGTTGATCCTTCTGGGCCACACGGTCAGAAGGGCCCATAACGTGTCTGCCAGCAGCGATAAATCGCCTTCAGCAGCAAGGATCCCACATGAATGCGGTGACCCATCGTCATGTTCCCTCGGCGCGCCCTGATGGGCAACACCGGGTGCCCGTCCTGACCATGCATGACAGCATGGTAGTCGTCATCTGTTTCTTCAGACGGCGGCAAGGCCCCTAAGGCCACCGCCGGGCAGCCAAAGATGTCCGTCATCTTGGCATGATACTGCAGTAGTCACATCAGGAACGCCTCCACCAACGGAAACGGCGTTTGTCCTGTTTGTGAAACCAGGAACTTCACGTCGTTTGTGCCAATCCTAATCAGCACAGTGACAAATTCCATGTCTACGGGCAAACATAGATCCGCCCACACGTGACGGCACAGCTCCACCGGCGCTATTGAGTTCCGTCCGCAAACGGCAGCAAGGCCGCTGAGACCCCACTGCAATTTGCAGACCACAGTGTTAACAGCTGAACAAAGTTCGAACACCAGAGCAAAACTTGCCTGACACACCTTGAACGGCAGGTCTTCGGTGAGGTGCGAGTAGTTGAACACCGGTTGCGGCGTCAACGATCGGGTGGATACCCGCCCAAACCAGCAGCAATTCTCCCGTGTCAGACGAAACATCCAGAGCAAGGCGTCCCCGAAGATCAGAACGCATCGGCAACCAGTACTGAACCCCCTTGGGATGGGTGGTCCGCGCATTTGCGCGCACCGGAACAAGTAGTTGGACATGGTACAGCCCGGCATTGGGAGCTGGTTATTCCTCATAAAGCGGTGCCGTTCCCCATTGCTCCACGTCGGCGGCGGACATTTGCCAAGTTCAAAATTGGCTCCCCGGGCTCAAAGCGCCACAAATGCTCGTGCGCAACCACCTTGACCGCCGACGCGTCTGGCACATTTGCAACTGGAACATGGAAGCATAGCTTATTAGTCTCTAACCTTACAGCGCTTTGCTGTCCCGCGTCTTACCTGGCGGCGCGTCAATCATCTCCGCATCCAGCTCCTCCTTGAATACTTCTGGCGTCCCAGCATTGGCGTGCGTGCGCGGCGACGACGCACAGGGAGTCCAAGATGATTCCGGCGTCTCCGTCGCCATCCGTCCACTGGAGGACGAGGTCGATGTGGTCCTTGCGACCTCCGGCGTTGCCCGTCGCTCAGGCGCCACACTACATAGCGGCACCTGGTTCCTCACAGCTGCCACCGTCGAAGCAGCTGCAGCTCCTAACACCGCCAAGGCGACATTGCTCCCCGGCAGCGTTGCGCTGTACCAGGCGGGGACCAAGTTCATGACGGGTCCCCACGTAAATATAACTTCCGGGTCTGTCACCAAATGGGCGATCCACAAAGGTCCTGCAGCACATAACATGCAGGCATTAGCACAACACACGTACGAAAAGCGAGGGGAGCTACCAACCTTCCTGTTGGACGGTGACATCTGCCTCGTCGAGGAAGACCCTCCCGCCTCTTGGGAAGGCCTGGCTCACCACCATCAGGGCGGCCCTTGTCCCGGCGCGTAATTGCGCAGCCATTTGCCGCGTGAGCTCCCGCTCTCTGGCATTCATGTCCGCCTCCACAACGCGCAACTGGCGTCCCACGGTCTCCGCCACTCCTACTGCAGCCACAATTCCTTGCACCGATTCTTGAACGGCCACAAGGCGCTCCTGCGCCGCCTGCGCAGCCGCCGTTTCTTGCGCAGCGCGCGTCTCCAGGTAGACGCGCTGCGCTGTTGCTTCCTCCACAGACGTTGCCGCTGGCAGGAGCGCCAGCACGCTCTGCCATCCCGCCGCGCTCAAGCCCTGCAAGGCGGCGACTCCTCCTTCCAGGGCGGCCGGCACCTCAATTGTTACTGTCGGCCCTACTGGCTCTGCCGCAGGCGCCGCCTCCCTGTTTGCCATCGGCACATCCGGGACCACTGCTGCCGCGCCGTCAGGAGCTGTCGCACACCAAAAACAACACTGATGAAATAAAATGCTCTTTAAGCCACTTTTTTTTGGGGTCTACTCACCGGATGAAGGACCGGCGACAGCGTTGTCTTCTGAAGCATGACGCTTCGGCGATTCCGTCTGGTCGCCGCTTCTCTCCTGCTTTGGCGATGACTCCATTCGTGGTTCTGTTTGGTCGGTCGTCCTTCTTGGTTTGTTGTTGATGCTTGCCGATCTGCGTCGATGTTGATGGTCTTCTGCAACCGTTTGGGCTCTGCGCGGCCTTGATTGCCGCACGGATACTTTTTCTTTGTCCTAATACGCGTTTGGGTTTGGGACTATTACTTGCCCGTTATGTTTTGCGATACGCAGTTTTCTCTGCAAGATGGACACGGAACAAGAACATCAGACACTGCAACCACGGTGACCGCTCTACACCGATGCACACGCAAGCGCAAACCTATCAGATCGACTTCCGCCTAGCTCCGACAAGACCGACCTCCTGCCACCCCAAAAGTTGCGATGCTGCGACTACGGAACCTACGCTGTCCCCTAAGTCCGGCTCTGAAGGAGCGGGGTTGGGACGTTGAACTGAAAGCGCATCTCCATCCCCTAAATCCGGCCTTGCTGAGGCGCGGTCGGGATGTTGAGCAAGGCCTACGTCTCCTAAAAACAATCCGGCTAGTATGGAGCACGGTTGGGACGTCCTATCAGATAGTAAGTCCTGGGCCTATCTTTTGCTCATCTTAACACTCTTTCAGGGGGCCCCCCAACCAACGCAAATCCTGCAACAACTGGGAATGCCGCATTTTCCGGGNGGGGGGGGGGTTGATTTTAATCCACTCACTTGTTGTTGAGAATTCAGCACTTTTGTTTGATTGGTTTTTGTAGAAAATTAACTTAGGTGATTTCCTTTAAAAGAGACGTGAAACCACGCTCTGCTACCAATTTTGTCACAAAGGTTTGGTTGTAGAAGAAAATAGTTATAAAATTTGAATAAATATAACACAGGAATCGGTTGGGCTACAACCGGGGTGCTCGAGAACACCCTATTTTAAAGAAGTTGTATTCACAATTCACAAGTTTTTTCCAACAGTTTTGATAAATTCGCCAGTACTTTTTTAATGTTCCGCACAGTACGATGGTTCGAGAGACAGTGACTCGAAATCCTGAAAATGTTTCCTCAGGAAAAAAGGGTTTCTTGTGGAAGTTTTCCACAGAGATTTTGGGTTAGATTACAGCTTCCGCCGCGTCGGGGTACAGTTACTGGTATTCAAGTTTAAACATTAGATTTCAAGGACTAAAGGTCCGTTTTTTCGGTTCTTGTGAGAACGGGTGAGTAACCCGATTCTCACGGAAGGATCCAAGGACGAGTTTCGGCAAATTGCCGAAACTCATCTCTGTTTATGATTTTAAATTCTAAAGGCGCCGTTTGGCGTTTTCTCTTTGAAGATTAAGTTCAAACATTGAGAAGAGTGACATGAAAAATTACTTTCCGTCAGCTCGAAGCTGGTGATTAAATTCGATATGCTTGGTTCTGCAGAAGTGCCTCCGAAAATTCGCGACACTCTCCTCCGTTTACAGAAATTTGAAATGTCTTGATATCTCTTCTCCTTCTTACAGAATTGCTGTAAATACTAATGAGACTTATGAAAAAAACTTGAGCCAATTTAGCCAAAAATTATTCAAGGTTTTTCTGCGTTAACAAACGGTGAACGTAAGTAATCATAATGAACAGACAGTCCCGCATTTTTTTTTACTAGAGCTTTTGAATGTCCATATGATTGAAAACAATTCACCATTCAGATTAGGATACTGAATTGTTTCAAAACACAAAAAGAAATAAACAGAACACAGTACAGATACACATAGTTCATTACTTTTTTTCCCCTGAAAATGCCATGACATGCGAATAATTGTATCTTGTGTTTGCTCATTACCTTGCCTCAAAAGGGCTAAAACAAACAAACCCCGAACAAACGCCTTTTGTCTTTCTGACAAACAATTCTTCCATTCACATTTTCGATACAAAGTCTATGGAAGAATTCCACATTCCCTTTGTCAACGGCTGAATAAATGAAAAACAGGCCCATATACTGGAGATAAATGAACTTTTGTTTGTATAGACGTGTCAGTAAATGTTTGGTGAGGCGGTTTCAAGGCGAGAAAATCCCAAATAAAAGGAAAATTGTAAAAAAAGGTCATTTTTGTTTCTCCATTTATTTCATTCTGAATATTAAAAAAAATGCGGGGGAAAACCTTGAGTTTTATGGAAAACTTGAAGCAGAGTTTCCAGACATTTGTAGTTATATTCTCAAGAATCCTGGATTCCAAAGAAACGCACTCCGCATATCTTTTATAGTATATCTTCCACGTATTTTTCCACCACAACAACAACAACAACAAGAGAAATGAAACACGAAGTGTATCAAGATTACAGGAAGGTTTTTTTTCTATTCTTTTCTTTTTTCTGTTTTACAGGACACGGAAAAAAATCGTGAGTCGGGTCTGGTGTATATATGTGGAACGTATCCTGGTAAAGCTGCAACTTGGCGAAGGGAACGTAACTTTCAAGACGTGTCATGCATCTTCAACACAACATGGGGCACTTCTTTTTCCCTTCTTCCACCACAATATGCTTTCAAAAAGCCATTTTTTCCTTCCCAGAATTCGGAAATAAGTGTCCAAAAATGCAGGACAGATTTTTTTCCACATTTTCTGTAAAAAAAAAAAAACTGAACTCCAAGGTAGAGGAAAAAGGTCACATCTTTTGAGGATTAAATATTCCTAACCATAAAGAAAAATGATTGGAATTCAAAGTAAAACACAATAATCAGCTTGGGACTGTCTGGGAGCATTTTCATAGAGGCTCCAAGGAATTTAGATAGATTCAATGTCCCAATTCAACATTACAGTATTCAACTCAGACAACTTTGCAACTCACGCACAAATGGTTTCACATAACACATATATAATTTCAGACAAGGTATTCAATGCATATTTTTTCAAGTATAATCAGCTTGACAGTTGGCAGTGGAATGAATTCATTGCTACATATTTTGGGCGAAAGAAGAAGGAGAAAGAAGTGGTTTCCCTTGTGGGGTAGATATTGTCCTCTGATTGGATAATTTTGTTGGAATCATAGAGGATACTGTGCATCATGGTACCATTCCTTTGGGACTTGTTATTTGGTGCTGGGCTTCCACACCACAGGACCTGTTTTTGGGATGCCTGGGGATAGTTATATTTTATTTAGTCCCCAACAATATCCAAGCTGCTTTTGAGCAGTTTCATCCATTATGATTTAATTCTGAAATGTGCATATGATTCACTTCCATCACGTCCAAGCAATCTCCAGTTTCTCTAAATTAAGAGAGCAGAACTGAAAATTTCTGGTTCTTCAAAATACAGTCAACTCCCATCTCAAGGATTTTTGCTGAACAGACCACCTTTGGAGGTAGTTTTTCCTCCAGCATAATGCACAAAATCTGCCTAACAGACTTATGTAGGTTAAAAATGGATAGTAAAAATGGATGAGATTTTTGATTTTTTAATAATTCAGTTTGCATGCAAGACTTTTCAATTAACAAACCACAGGGAAACCTGTTTAACATACTTAATTTGTGCAACAGACAAGTCTGTTAGACAAAAAGTCTTCAGAGAAATTCAATTACAGTCAACCCCTGTCTAACGGACTTGATTTGTGCAAGGGGCAAGTCTGTTAGACAAAAAGTCCTTTACACAAATTCAATTACAAAAAAAATTAAAAATTTCAATTTTTTTCAATTCTTACCTTCAAATTCAATTACTTCTTTTCCCAATTTCTCATCCATTCCATATCACATTTTCAGCTTTGTGAGTTTGTCTGTTTGACATATCTTTTTCTCACAATTGCTACATATTTTGGGCAAAAGAAGAAGGAGAAAGAAGTGGTTTCCCTTGTGGGGTAGATATTGTCCTCTGATTGGCCAATTTTGTTGGAATCATAGAGGATACTGTGCATCATGGTACCATTCCTTTGGGACTTGTTATTTGGTGCTGGGCTTCCACACCACAGGACCTGTTTTTGGGATGCCTGGGGATAGTTAAATTTTATTTAGTCCCCAACAATATCCAAGCTGCTTTTGAGCAGTTTCATCCATTATGATTTAATTCTGAAATGTGCATATGATTCACTTCCATCATGTCCAAGCAATCTCCAGTTTCTCTGAATTAAGAAAGCAAAACTGAAAATGTATGGTTCTTCAAAATACATCAGTCAACTCCCACCTCAGGGATTTTTCTGAACAGACCACTTTTAGAGGTAGTTTTTCCTGCAGCCTAATAGACAAAATCTGCCTAAAAGACTTATGTTGGTTTAACCCTTGGATGGCAGAGGGTTCTTTCCCATAGCAAGACAGAGTTGGATTATTTTTGTATTCTCCAGCATTTTCACTTTTGGGAAGGTCACCAAAACCCTTCTAGGTGGGCTGAGGCAAAGTCAGGATTGATCCAAGAAAAGCTGGTAGCACAACTGAGAAATTTATTTTTTGCTGGCAAAATTTTTCTGTGTTCAGAGAAAAAAGCATTGGGATTTTTCCCAACTTTGCCCTTGACCACCTGTTATCATTTTTTTCCAAACCTCCCTGAGGTGCCACAAAATTTCGCAAAAATAGTCCGACTTTGCCGCAAAAGGGTTAAAATGGATGGTAGAGAGGGAAATTTTTGATTTTTTAATAATTCAGTATGCTTAAAAGACTTTTCAAGTAACAAACTACAGTCAATCCTGTCTAACATACTCAATTTGTGCAACAGACAAGTCTGTTAGACAAAAAAGTCTTTAGATGAGAAGTTCAATTCTATGAAGAAAACCTTTTAATTCTCAACACTGATTCTAAACCAACAGAAGTCTGTATGGCAGATTTTGTCTGTTGGGCAAGAGGGAAAACCACCTGCAGAGCTGCTCTGTAAGGAAAAAATCCAATACTCGGGAGGTCCATTCCCAACAAATATTTAGGCATACAGTATCAAAATGCATGGCAAATGAGTTTCATGCCAAATTTGCCAAGCGTTTCTGCCCAACTGAGTTACACCTACTCAGGACTTTTCTAAGTGCATTACAGGTAGGTGTTTTGTTATGCCATTTTATAAACAGGTGTTTTACAAACAGTTTTTTTCTGTTACAATGCCAAAAGCTGTTTATTTCAGATTTTCCTTGGTTGTAGCATGGAGCATTTTAAAATGCTCCATGCTATACACCCAGGAAAATGCAAAAGAAGAAATTTTTATGAATGTAGCAGGCAGGCATTTTGAAATGCCTTCCTGCTATGAAACAAAAAAGTAGGAATATATACATTTTTAATTGAGTAAACAATTCAGGAAGACTCTTCCACAGGATGAATCATAGGAAGGAAGCCTTTTTCTTGGCCAGCATGGATAAGTAGTCTAAGATTTGGATGATTAACTTACTAAGTTGCCAGAATCAAATACACTGTACTATACTACTTCATTCCTGGGACAGTTGAATCCGCAGCAATTTGAAACCTAGCCCATTCTGTATAGTTTGGCAGATCATAGTCTGCAGGTGTGAAACAACCGTAATTTATTTTTATTGAACGAATTACTCGGGTTATTTTTCCTTTATACTTCGGGTTCCGTTGTGTCGTGTGACTGGTTCTGGGTGTGGAATAATGAAATAGCCAGGGGTCGAGATAAAGCGTGACAGGTTATGGCGGTTATCGACCGAGTTTTCTCCAGGGTTCAGAACAAAAGCCAGGACTCCCAGGGATTCTTCCCATGCACAACCCCCCTATATTCAGTTTTTTTCTTCTACAACCCCATGACTATAGAAATGGAACCCCGGGAATCAGGTGGAGTTAGTTGATGGGGAGTTCATCGCGTCTTTAATCTTCAAAATCCAACTGCAGAAAACCTGATTCTTTCGAAAATAAAAATCTTCAACAAAGTCATCATAAGCACATTTGCTTTTTGGCGCGAAAAAATGGCGCTTGATATTAAATGACATTTTATCTCACATAAGCAATGACGAAATCAAGTCATGCACTGGAAAAAATTTGACACAGTTTCTGCTCAAGCAAAAAAATTCGAATCTGTAGACTGAACAGGATCTTCAATTTTTCTGCAGAAAGACATGGCACACTGAAGTATTATTCACTTGGTTTTGGAATTGAAGCACCAGGCTGAAGGCCTTGTGATTTTGAATTGGGTTCAGTAACTGCTGCAATACCCAGTGAGCAAGAAGTTGTCTGGATGCATCCAAAATTCCTCCAGAATGGATCCAATTCTGGTCCAAAACCCTTCCAAAAGGAGTCCAAGGGTTTTTGCCTAAGTCGGACTGCAGTGGACTGCATGTTTAGACAAAATTTTGGATCAGATTTGGATCCATTTTGGAGGAATTTCTGAAGAGTTTTGGAGCACTTTTGGAGGAACTTGGGATAATTTTGGAGAGACATTGGATTGAATTTGGAGGAACTTTGGATTCAATTTGGAGGGACTTTGGACTAATTTTGGAGGAAATCTGGATGTGTTTTGAAGGGAATTTGGGTGTATTTTGGAGGGACTTTGGATCCATTTTCCAAGGACTCTAGATTCAATTCTGAAGGACTTTTTTATTTCTCCCATGCCACTCTCTTTCACAGCAACCTGGTGTTCTAACACCAGCCCAGATGCAAAGAAAAAAGGAGTTGATGGGTATTTTTTTCACAAATATTTGTCCTGACCTGGGAGCAAAATAGCAGAATTTGTATGGCTCTGGTTTTATCCATCAGCCCTGCACCCTGGAATTTTTTTCCAGCATAGACAGGGATTTTTGTGGATAATTTCCAGAACTGCCTCCCAATGGTAAAAAAATTCTTCTAAACCCCCTAATTTGAAAGTGTTCAGCTCTGAGGTCACCAATTATAACAAAACTCTTTTTACAACAGCAAATAGGAGCCAGATGAAAGTTCTTTGTAGTAAATTCTTGAGAAATACTTCTTGAGAATTTGTTTGTGCAGAAGCTGAAAGAATAAAAACAAGTATTTGTAAGAAGAGCATTCATCCATTAGCAACTGTCTACCCTTGAATTGAAACACTGACTCCTCAAGCATACTTTAATCTGACAATTAGCCATCTCTGAATTGTTTGATTTTTGCCTAACAGACAAGCATCTGCAGGCAGTTTTTCCTCCAACACAACAGACAAAATCAGCCATACACACTTCTTCTGCTTTAAAGTTAGCATGGACAATAAAAATATTTAATTCTTTATATAATTGAATTTGTTTAAATGAGTTATGCCTAACAGACTATTGTCTGTTGCACAAATTAAGTCTTTAACATGGGGGTGGACTGTCGTTGTGTGCATAGATTTTGTTTTCAATATAAGGTAGTATGCATGCAATTTTTGCAAGGTTTCTTGACCATTTAAGAGAATATTTTGTGCAGTGTACCTCTGCCAATATTTTGAAAAGTGATAAAGGATTTTCTGATGCCTTTCATGTGTATTACATTATATCACAAGGAATGAAGGGAGGAATTAAAGTAAGGAAATGCTTCTATATCAAATGTCCTTGTTTAAAAATGTCTAAAAATTCTCTCTGTCTCAAAATGTTCCTGTCTCATATTGCACCTGTCTCCCAAAGTTTCTTAGTTGAATTGGATCTGTCTCAAAGTGACCCTGTCTCCATTTGTCTGTCTTTTTGATGTGTCCTAGATCCATTCTCAACATATTCTTGGACAACAATGCTGCACATCCCCCATTAAACTATAGCTCATTAGACTGACTTGGGATTTCTTGGAATAAAAGTAAAAAAGAACACAAGCATCCCCATCTTCTCCTCTTTCCATTCATTTCATCCCAACTCGTCCAGACATTCTCTGCATGAGGAACACAACGAGCCGGAATCGCGGCTTATAATGACTCACGTGCCGGCCATTGATTCGCTAACGATTTCCGGTGCCGGAAATCCGGTCCCGAGTCGATACTTAATTACGAGCCTCTTTTCCCCCAGATTCCGCCAAGAATCTGTTCCAATTAAGCTCACATGAATGTATTCGGAATTCGTGTCCGAGAGCCTGAAAAATTCACGAGAGCAGAATGTCAAACATTCATCGTTTCGCCCAATCGTTCCTCAAGAATTACTCAGATAATTGAGGAATGCTGAGATGAAGACAAAAAAATGAATAAGGAATAAAAGAATATAAATGGCGGAGAATCTCGTGCGAAGAAATCGAGGACATAAATTTTGCGTGCTAAAGTAGCAGACGAGGTGTGCTGAAAGGACGGGCTTCTTGGCGCTACTTTTGCTAATGAGTATTTTGCTCCTCCAAGGGACGCATAGTTAAATTGTATCCTTCTCTTATTTTGTATCCAATTTTTTTTTGTATAACCAAAATTTTGGCCTACTCAAATACAATTATATCTTGTCCAAAATATTATCTCACTTATTAGATGTTCTATATGTGAACTTTGAATTTGTATGCTGGCAGAGCAATGCTGACACTTCAAATAAGTTTATAAAAAAATAAGGGAGGAAAAACTGCCTGCAGAGCTGATGTTCTGTTGGGCAAAAATCCTTTACACATGCAGGAGGTATGTTAGGTGGGGGCAAGTACTGTCTTCAAAAGGTGCAAGGAAAATTGAACAAATCAATGTCCAAATTTCCCTTCCAAGAATTAAAGTCAACCCACACCAAACAGACTTATAATTCGTGCAACACACTATAGTCCATTGTGTGAAAAATGTGCCATGTAAATTCAATTAATGAAAATTTAATTTTTACTTTTTACTATTGAATTTGAACCAACAGAAGTCTGCTATGTGGATTCAGTCAATTGTGCAGGAGGAAAACCTCCTCCAGAGGCAGTCTGTTGTGCAAAAATCTGCTGTATTGGATGCATGTTGTGTGGGAGGTCTGTTGTGTGGGGGACAACTGTAATTGAAGAACAAAAAGATCAGATTGAATTTCTTTGCTTCAATTCCCATGTGAAAATAGAAAGAAAGTTTTTACAATACATTATCAATCATGAAGTGTACCTCACAATTTTTTTCATCCTTCAAAAAAATTATGAAATTACACAACTACTGATTTCAAGGCATAATGAAAAGACTATTGAAAACCAAATGCTTCTCAAAATGTTACATTTTCCTTTGAAATGCAGCAATTTCCATCCATGAAAGATATGACCTTATAAAAGGGTAATGTGTTGCATAACTTTAAAATCATTTCATTGACGCAATAATTCATGAACAAGGGAATAAAATTCGTGTGTTCATGATTTGTATGAGCAATATGTACAATCAATTTTTTTTAAACTTCTATTTTGCAATTTTTTCTTACCCTTTTTAATTTCTCTCTTGATGAGCCTTGCATTTTGATGCATATGCACATTCAACGACATTTTAGAAATTCAATTTTAATTGGTTTGCACGTCTTGATTTTGTAATTGCAATATTTTGAACTGAAAAATAGCAAACTGGAAATAAGAGAGTTTCGAAAAAAATGCAAATTTTTTTTCGACCGACATTATTTTTTCTAAATTGCTCATGTCCCAAAAATAGTTTGACGAGGTTTCCAGACGTAGAATCCCGTCTGTTTAATGGTATTTCCTTTGAAAGTTTTTATACTCTAGTGGAAATGAAGTTGCGATGTGAAATTATTGAACAGAAGATGGCGACTATATTATAAGAATACTGAATAATACACCATTGGAATTGTCCCAGAAGGTATAAAATACCCGCTCACTTTTCTTCCTGCGCACCCAAACGGGCAGTTAATAATGCAAGCGTCACGATAAGAGCCGTCGACACGCCATCAGTCACCCAGCTGGTTTTTCTTTTCTTCCTTTTTTTAACGCTTTTGTATTTCTGCTTTTCAGAGGATCGTCTTTTTTTTTCGTTGAGGATCCTTGTGCCAATTTCCTCACCAAGTGGTGTTAAAGGAGCTAAGGAAGAGAAGGACTTTTCTCCCCCTACAAAACTAACTTCGTAAAGTGCCAAGTCAACCATGCGTTTACCACTGCAACCCCACCCTAGGGAGCGTGCTGTGAAAAAAGAAGAAGAGTCCTCCTAGACTGAGGCCTTTTTTGGGGGATCCCGGGTTTGTTAAGGGGTCCTTGTGGAAATCCAGCTAAATACTCGAGCTGTGTTCTGTATACATACCGGGCGCTGAACATTTTGTTGTTATTGTTGGAGATTTCTTTAAATCTGTAAAAAAAAAATGGTTAGGAAGAGAATGTGATGCATTTTGACGACCGATTTTTGAAACATCTTTGTAGTTTTTCTTAAATTGGTTTAACATGAATCCACAATACTCAGACTTCACTTCTATTCTGTGTGATTTCCCAACAAGTGGGCTATTTTATGCTTGTATGTATTTGAGGATTGTATTTTTAAAATCCTAGAGGTCCTCAAAAATGGTTGAGACTCAGAATAAAACATCCAAAAAGTATCTCATGGTAATGTAAAGAATTATCTACTCAATGAAGCAAAAAATTACCATCATAGATGAAAAAGGTACTAATGTGTTTCAAGTGCAGCCACCATGTGAACAATATTTCTTTTTTCTTATTTTCTATCTTAAACTCACTACAGGACTTATTTTTGTTCTGCCAGTCTCCCTTCATTTTTTTTCAAATTTCTTGCAAGTGTGAATATTAAAATTGACTATCAGTTACTGTATAGTAGTTCATGTTTGTACCTCAATAAAGTTGACATCTTTAAACTTTTCAAATTTTCAAATTCTACAAAGAAGTTTCCAGCCAGCCCAGGGTTCTGATGGTTGTAATATTTGTTATCAATAACAGTGTTCATTGAAATTATTCATCACCAGGGTTGTTGATAAAAATTGAAAATGAAGTTGCGCAATCGTAATTGCAATTAATCATAAAATCACTGTGGAATTCAAAGGGAGTTTTGCATGATTTAAAACTTTCAACTGCAATTGGTTTAAATTTCTGCCAAATCACAATCGCAATGGGAATCCTCCAAAAAATTGTTTCCTGAAATCGCAATCGCAACGGGTTCCATTGGGCTACATTTTTGTGCAATTAACAGCCCTGTCCAGCACATCCACTGGAATAAAAACTAAAAAATTTATAAGTTTCCCTCTTCAAATCAGAGAATCTTTGAGGCAACTAGAGA
This sequence comes from Notodromas monacha, assembly GCA_905338405.1. NCBI lineage: Eukaryota > Metazoa > Arthropoda > Ostracoda > Podocopida > Cyprididae > Notodromas > Notodromas monacha. The sequence continues at coordinate 114,318 of CAJPEX010000227.1, read as the reverse complement.
TATGATGCATTGGAGACATGATTTTAATGAATTTTTTTTCAATATTGCTAGCTTTTTGACTGAATGTTCCTTTTCTTTCAAATATGCTTTTGGTATTCATAATTTATCTTTGCTATTTGGTTACAAAATTATTCTTCAAGGCTCTTGTTTCTTTTTTGGGATACTATGAAACACTCACATGATTTGTTGGTCACCCAGTAGGTGCCTGGTGTAGTGGCAAACAAGGGTGTCCAGCAAGAAATCCCTCCGTCGTCCTGACTTTTATCTGCTTCACCAGACATCTATATTACCCCCAAAAAAGCTACCCCTCCAGCAGCTACAACCCCTGGTGCTGGACACTTTGCGGGGGGCCGGAATTCTTGCACCCAAAACCCACCCTCACACGGATGGAAATCACGGTTCGGTTCCCTGAGCAGCATCCAGGAAAGGAAAAAAAAAGTTGCAAAACTGTTTTTTTTTCTTTCTTGTATTTTGGTGTAGGAAGCGTGATTTGAAAATAAGAACGTGGGCAGTTTCCGAAATGAGGATTTGGTTGTTGGCATCCTTGCTGGAGGGATGAAATGGACAAGTTTTGGATACATTTCACTGCATCCGGCGTTTCTATATATATATATATTGCCGAGTCACGTGAGCAAGAAAAATTGAGCTTTTGCTTCTTCGTGGCATCAAAAATTATAATACAAAGCAACAAAAAAATATTGCATATTTATCCTGAAAACTTTTGCATAAACCTCAGTAAGTGTACAATAATGTCGCATGTTTTGGGAGTGTTCCTTGAAAGGTGAGGTTCCTCCAAATTTGGACAGAATCCAGTTGTTCTCCTCAAATTTTCGGAGTAGAAGTGCTCTATTTTGAAAAATGTTAAAAATGTTTAATTGACACCTTGATAAAAAAGTTTTATTGAAATATTCAAAATAAATTATATTGTTCTTGGAAGTGAGCTGAAATGAGCTTCACAAGCATCGCAGAACTGTAGGCAATAATTGAGCAAAAGTTAACCCTTGTGTGGGAAATTTGGGATATTTTTCCAATATTTTGCCAGGTATAAAATTATGTTTCACAATATGTATCAAGGCAGAATGTATTGCATTTTTAAACATATGACATCTACTAAAAGATCACTGCATTTTCTCAAACTTTTGTGTGCATTTGAGTTAGTTCAATGAAAAGTACCATTAGGACGGATGAATCACCAATGTTTCAACATAAGCTTTCACTATATTCAGCTTCTCAATGAAGAAGGATACAAATTAAACAAAACAAAAATTTCCAAAAGGTATATTAAAAAGATATTTTTCACATTTATCCTGAATTTCATGTCAACATGGGGGTGGGATTCTCAGCAAATAATCTTGTAATCCAATGATATCTTTGGAAAAATGCCCAAGTGTACTTGAATTTCTGCCCATTTCTTAAAACATGACAAAGGACCTTTTCAACACTGAGTGAGTTCGCACTTTAAATTTGGGTTTATCTCCAGAACATAATGAAGGGAGGTTTTACCAGAAACATTTGTAGCATCAAATTGGGGGTCACTAAATCAAGCTGGATTGACAGTACCTGTTTATCAATAAGTTACAAAAATCCTTCAAGTCTTTTCAAAGTTCATTTCTTATGATGTCAAATTCTGGGTATGAAAAAAGGGGGTTGGAACTTCATACTAAATCCTTACATATACACACAGTAAAAAGTGCTCCATTTCCGAAACCAAATGCTTCACCATTTTCCTCCCTCAGCAGCTCCATACCAGATAACGTTTGATTTCTACCGACCGTCTCCCTTCCCACAACCTGCACCGATATGCAAAAACCGGCTTCTTCCATGTCCTTGCATTATGAATGCCCCCTTCTTTATTTCTTCTTCTTCTTTATCCCATATATGACGTGGAAATAACCGTATATAGTCTCGTTGCCCGTGTCGTGAGACTGCTTCACATCGATCAAGCCTCGATTCTCCCTTTTGTGTAGGATGAGACCCCCCAGCAGTGGAAACCACCTGGTTTTCCCTTCGGAAGAAGGCCCTGCATGACAACTCAATCAAACTGAACCCTGTTTTCCTCCAGGATACGCCTTATTAAACGCAATTGGTTTCACCTGACAGCTTTTGACGAGTTGAACGGTGTCTTGTCTTCTGAAGGGAGAAAAAAAAGCTGAAGTTTCAGCAAGATTTTTTATTTTATTTGCTAAGGAAATTCAGGGGTTTTTATTGTTGGGGGATTGGTACTATAAAATCCTTGGGACAAGGGAAAAATGTGTGGAAAGCGTTTTGAACAAAATTCTCCTTACATTTTAAATAAATCTTTCAAAATTATGGCTTTTTGGATCAATGGAAAACTTGATAAAAATGAACTGCACTTTAAAAAAATCTGTTTTTGAGTGATTTTTTTGAAGATCAGGGTAACTTTAAAAGGTCGGGGTTCCAAGGTTTGGAAGGGTGGACCAGCAGCAGGAAGAGGAGATTCATGAGGAAATTAATTATTTCAAGGTTAAGATATGATTTGGTGATATTTTGTATTGTGAATTTTGGGGTAGTACATGTGTACCATCTGGCCTTGGCTTGTTATTCTGCAGCAGGCATTGGATTGTCCTGTGCATGTGGTCATTGATTTATGCCTTTACCCAAATCCACTCAATGACATTTAATCCCTTCAGATCAGGAAATCACAAATTGCTAACAAAAATAAAAGCAAATACAATACAACATGAAATACAACTGGACATCTGACATGTATGCATACATCCATTCATTCCCTGACAATGAATTTATCTTGAAATACCAAATGGGAAAAATGCCATGAAAAAGCTGTGCTCATATGATTTGTGGCTGAAACAAAAGCTTTTCTGTATTAATGATCAATGAAATGGATAGTTTCAAGACGTCAAAAGGACTGTTGGTTTTTTTTAGCTACAAGTTGAAGCCAGCAGCAGTTCTCACAATAAATGGTTGTTGCAAACTAATCATAAAGTTGAATATATTTTGAGGTATAAGCAAAACAGACTGCAAGAGAGTCTCATTGCTGACAATATAGACATCAAGAAGGCTTCCTTTCTAAAAAATAATTTCCATCATTCCCCTCATTTGAACACAGGGTTATTTCAATTATGCTACATTGCATTTTCATTGGAGTTTTCCAGGTTCTAATTCATATTTCATGATCAGATCTTACTGCATAAGGTTTTTGTGCCTCTTATACATCTTTTATGATGATGTATGAGATGTGCGGAATTTTTTCTCAACACCAGCGGCAGAGTTGAATTCCCTGAGAAGGGACAAATAGATAGAGTTTACCAAAATTGGCGCATCTTGGGACGTGCCCGGGGCTGTAAATTAATCGCCTTGGCGGGGAAACAGGCGGGATCAATTAACTTGCCAAAGTCGGCACACCAACAATATCTTAACCCCCACCCGAGAAAAAGAGCACAACCCCCGGAACTGGGACAAAACAGTTGTCAAAAACAACGTCTCCACTTTACCAACAGGGGACATTGAATCCCCCCTTTTTCCTTTTCCGCAAAAACAGGGGGCATCTAACCCCTCCAAAACTCACAGAAAAACTCGACCATCTGCTGGCGACGTGTTCCCAAAAAATATCGTATCCTCTTCCCTAAAACGATTTATCTTCACCAAGACCAAACCTTTTCTAAACTGTCAAGGAGTACTAAAGTACCAGTAAAAACTAAATTACTTCTACAAGCATGTTTCCTCTCCTTAATATCTTTACAAGCGTTTGAAACACCCGGTCTCCGGGAAACAACAAATGCAGCCTTGTAAAAGTTCAGCAAAATCATAAAAACCACCCAGTCCTCCGAAAATTAACTGCTTAACTAATATACAAACTGAAAAACACCAGCACCTGGTATTTTTCATTTTCACAACTTCTGGGGCTCTCCAAAGATATTATCCAACCCTCCCTGTTTATTCTCTAGCTTAAAAACCCCTGATTTTGGTGCTGACGACACAGTTCGAATTTTGCGTGCAAAGCGTTATGTTGTGTTCTCGAAATTCGTATTTGCTGAAATATTCCTAAGACCGCGAAAACTGTTGTGTATATTTCTACCTCTGAAGCTGTTGTGAATATTTTTGTCTTGTCAATTTTACTTGTCGATTTGAACAAAGGCTTGCGCTGTTTGGGAGAGAATCCCTGGTTGGTTCGCGCACTGGCCAATTGTTGTGTTGAATTCTTTTCTCTGACCAAAATCTTTGTCAACTTTTGTCACATAATTCTATTTATAAGTTTTCTCAATCATCTTATATAAGTTGCTGCAATTCTCAACAAGGTGTACGGCTTGAAAAATTTCTTCTCCTGATAAAACCATACATGAGAAACCAGAAATTGATGCACAATTCTCTCCTCCCAAAAGTCTTTCCCATTCTTACCTTCCACTGCAAAATATTCAAGCATTTATTTTAGAAATTGTGTGAACTCTTGAGTGTGTGCTGCATTTATCGTGAGGAAGATGTTTAGTTGTTGATTCTTTTTGGACATAAATTAATATCAATTTTTGAGCCTCTATAATGAGGCTTCCAGTGAGTTCCAGGCTGATTGTGATGTTTTACACATAAAATCTCTTTGTTTGGGGAAACCCCTAACTGTATGAATCTAACATTCAACTAATCTGATTGGTATGACAAAAAGTCGTGTAATGGTGTATTATAAATTTATAATGAATTTGTGACTGTTTTAATGCCCAATTCTGGAATTGTGGAGGGATGTTTCTTCTTAAATAACCCTTGTGCAGGTTTTTCTTGTAGTTTTTTTCTGCTTGAAATAATTGAATGCCTGAGGTACTGGCATAACTCTTATTATAGGAGATCAAAGATTGTGGCAACTCATTCTCACTGATCATGTTGAAAAATGCATCTTGATTCAACCAAAGTAAAATCCAATTGGATTTGATAATTATAACAGGACTTCCATTCATTTAAGAAAATAACTATTAATCTGAAAGAGTTTATCATGACACCGTGGACAGCAAAAACAAATTGAAGAGTCCTTTGTGGCTAGTCATTTTTATTGAAAATGACTCATCGTCACTTAAAAAAGTAGCCTAAGTCAAACCATCTGGAACTGGGTCCTTTCTGATGCAATTTTCTGGTTGAAAAGTAAATTCATTCCCACAAAAAGTTTAGAAATATTTTCAGCGCTTCGTGTAAAATAAAAGAATGCAAATAGTTTTTAGAACTCACGATGATCATGAAAATCTAGTTTGTTGAAACATCATCAGAAGAAATCTTTCGAATTAGGTGGGGTCCAGTCAATTTCAAGATTTCTCCGGAAATCCAATTTCACGTCTGATGAATATTTCGAAAATAACATAAAGCAAATATTACTATAGCAATAAAATCCTCCTCTAATTCTTAACGAGTCCTCGAATTACAGTTTTATGACGTTAATTTGCAGGAAATCCGAGGGATAATTATCCCTGACAAATCGACTTAATCGCGGGTAAATCCCAGTTTTGTGTTCATGACTGTCGTAAAATATTTGTGTCTCTTAGTTCTGCTCGTGACTCGATGTGATTACTGTTCATCAAAAATACATCATGTCTGATCTTTCAGAAGAAAAAAAGGAAAAAAAGATGTGATAATGAATGAAATACCTTGGACATTTCTTTTCAAAACACTCTGATTGAGTATAGTTCCTCGTGTAATTTTCCCCCGGCGATCACAAAGCAAAAGGAAAATATTCTTCAATAACACGATTTTCTCAAAATGTTTTCCAATCCCACACCCCCGCCGCTCATTCTCTTCCAAGAAAGCGAAAAACAAACAACAAAACTGCGCCTTTTCCATCATTATTATTTTTTCCTTGCTTCCGAAGCGATTGATTGCTGGAATTTTCTGCGGAAAAGATGCCGTGATAATCGTCCGCGAAAAAAAAAATCCCTCATTGTCGGCAACAATAATTAATACGTCGTTGAGGCCAGAAAGCCAAAGAAAAACTCCTGTCCGGTGGGTTTTCTTCATTGATTTCCTGCCGTGATCGACGGCAAAAAACAAGAACAAAGATAGAAAAAGAAATACAAAGGAAACCTTGGATGTGTGCTGGAAATGGACAAGAGGTATTATGTGCATTTCCGGGGACTTATTGTTCATTTCCTGAATAACAAAGGAAAACATTGCGTATATATGGTCTGGACTTTTGAGTTGTATATATAGGTAATTTTTGTGGGACAGAGAATATGGTCATAATTCATCATTGTAAAATGAGGGGGATTTTTTTATTGATAATAAAATTGAACCCCTTATTTCAACTCTTAGAAATATTCATTTTTTTGGAATGCGCCTATTGGAAGATAAAATTCTTTCGAAACCAAAAACAAAAAAACTATTTTGCTTTTCCCCAGACACAATTTTTCTATACGATGATAATTCTGTCTCTGGCAAAAAACTAGATTAGAATCCAAACAAAATAAAAGTTGATCATGGGTATCAAAAGTTAGATCCAATAAAAAAATTCATAACACTTCCATTCAAGTTGATAAGTCACCAAATATTATAAGTGCAGTTTGAATGAAGAGCTGAACTGAATTTTTACAACTTCTAATAAGATTGAATTTACTCCCCATGACTCAGAATAGATTATTTAGGTTAAGAATTGTGAAATATGGAGTTGGTTTTCATCGAATAACAGTATATAGTCAACCACTGCACAACAGATGTTTGCACAACCAACCACCTTTGGAGGCGGTTTTCCCTCCCGCACAATGGACTAAATCTGCATTAAAGATTTCTCTTTTGGTTTAAAATTATTGGGAGAAAGTAAAAATGTTAGTTTTAAAATAATTTATTCCACGCAACAAACTTTCTGCATGACAGACTAGTCTCTTGCACAAATTGAGTCTTTTGCACAGAGGGGTTGACCCACACAGAATGGACTTCCCGCAGTAAGGTTTTTTTTCAGAACAGACTGAATCCAGAGGCGGTTTTTCCTATCCCAGAACAGACAAAACTCACAAAACAGACTTCAATCTGTAGAAGTGCATCCCGCCAGTGGATGTGAGTCCCTTATCAGGTCCACTGCTTAATTCGCAGAACAGACTTTTCACTCAACAGAGTAGTCTGTTGCACAAATCAAGTCTGTTATGCAGGGGTTATTGACTGTAAGTGTGTTTTCTGCATAGATTAAGATTTTCATGACAAATTATGACAAATTTCCAGCAAAAAAATTAATTTGATATGGAAAGGGAAGCTTTTGTTGTGGTTCAAAACATAAACATTTCGGGCAATTATTCATCTCCATTGCACTGATTATTTTGCATTTTTATAAAAACAATTCCAAAAAATTTCGCACAGTCCCACAAAAAACAGCATAGAATGCGGTATAGCTTTGAGAAGGAAAATCGCGATCAGAAGTGATTCACTTTCGAAAAACCGACACAAAAAAAAAAGAAAAGAAAAAACAGGAAAGTCAACAAAGGAAAACAAAACGATCTTTACCGACACATTCGACCATCAATCACACGATTTCCTGCAAGCCCATCATCAGACATCAGTAATTCTGCTCATTCCTCTTTCACTTCTCTCATTTTTCCCCCAAACAAAATTTTTATTCTTTTCTCTTTCTTCGTTCTTCCACCACGAGAAAATACTTGGACTCAAATGTGATAGCAAAAAAGGGGCCACATTCAGTCCAGAAGGCATAAACAAAAAACAAAATTTTGAACGTTTCGCAAAAAAAAAAATTTCCAGAAGGAAACGGACTTTTTTGCACAAAGATGCAAAAACTCTCTGAAATACTCTTGTATGTGGAAATAACAGAGAATTTTATCTTCTCATAAGAAAAAATCCAGGAAAAGAATTCTACGATTTTTGAAATGAGAAAAGAGCGTAGATTTTTAAAATTTTTTTCTGCATAATAATTCACTACATGGGAATGATATTACGCTTCCAATAGCAAAAAAAATCTTCAGAAAAGCGGGGAAAACTGATGAAGATTTGATTTCTCAAGCTTGGAATGAAATTTGATGATCCGTTATAATTTGCACGAAGGAATTATCCTGGCGAATAAAAACGCATTTTTCCCGCTGTTGAGGAAAGTTTTTTTCAAAAGAAATTTAAGAAACCACCATATCATAAAATAAGGAGAATAATCAATTATACTCGTCGGAAAAATTGACAGCAAAGAACAGAATTGCTCTCTTTTCGTTTTTTACATCTCAAATGCGATCGTGTAATTTATTATTATATTTCACAGCGATCAAAATTATGTTAATATCGTTATCGTATCAATTTAAAAACCGGGAAAAAAATCGTCAAGCCCAAGAAAACTGTTTTACAAAAAAGAAAAAGAAATAAGGAATAAGCAATAAGGTTGGGACACAGCTACTTCAGCAGCAGCTGCTGCTGCGGCACAACTGCTTTCGGTGCTGCATGGCCCACAGCAGAAGCAGCAGTTGCAGTGACAGCAGCTACAGTGGCAGCTGTGCCCGAGAGATTTCTTGTCGTCGTCTGGCCGAAGAAGAAGAAGACGACTGCGACGAGGACCTGGACGAAAACGCGTTTCCGTCTTTGCCCTTGGCTCGGGATTTCTGCCCCGAATTCTGAGACTTTTGCTTCATCCTCGTGTTACTCAAGTCACCTTTTGAAAATATATGAACCACAGACAAACGACACAAATTTTAGAAAAATGTTGAAATCACGGATTGGAGGCAAAACCTGTTGACCGAAAGAATATAAATGAATGCAGTTCTTATGCACGAGTGCTAAATTAATAAGCGAATTGGAATAAAATTTTCGAAACATTAGCTCATTCTTAAAATTATCTTCCAATATATCTACCCGTCTGTTATTTTCAACATTTCGGGCGAAATCATCACAAAATTTGTAAAAAATCCTTTAAAACACGGAGAGATATAGGAAATTAATTTTCGGATTGCCTTCGATTCGAGTACATTTTTCATTTGTGCATATTATCTGGCAGCTGAAGGATCAAAGTAGACTATGACCGTAAAAACTAATTTCAAATTCGTTTCTTTGAGCGGATCGATCTTCATTTTATGAAAGAACACATCGGATAGGGCCCCGACATCTGCTGGACACTTGGATTAAGAGACATTATGAAAATCAAAATCTTGTCAAACATCTGGACAATTTTTCGAGATACTATGTGGCCACTTTAGATTTCTATAAAAGTTATAAAAACTAATTTTAATATTTGTTGATCTTGAGTAAATTGAACTATTCATATTCATCAAAATAGAAAACGAAATCCATAATTTTGAAATTGCGTTAATTCATAATCAAAAAGGGGTAATGTTTGCTGCTATTTCCAGAGTTTTTTTTTTCAATCATGTTTGCATACTATATGCATATAGTAAGACTATATATACTTGTTCATGTTCTTTGATTTTGTGCTCTTTCTGATGCCAACACATGGATCAGATTAAGTGTGGCTTTCTTCTTTCCAGTTATTTTCTGCATCTTGAGGTTGTTGAGAAAAATATTTTTTCCACATTATTGGGTCTTAATCCCATTTTTTAGAGAAGAGGAATGCCAAATAGAAATTGCCTATGGAAGTCAATTGGAGATTGTGATCTAACTTTGAAACCATAGTGCAGAAATTGCCCCCATCCCCCCAAAGGAACACTTTTAAATACTGTAGCTCAATAGGTCGAATTGGTTATTTTGACCTATTGCTTATTTTGATTTATTTTGACTCAACAGGGTCTTTAACTCAATAGGTCAAATAATTCTTATGTATGAATATTTTTATTATATTCCTGGTATAGAATTTAACCAAAGAGTAGTTTTTTCAGTCTCAAAATTCTGATGAGAACATACTTTGTTGGTTTTTTTAAATTTTGTCTTGTTGACTTATTTCTTCAAAGAGATCTATATCAAAATCCTCAGTAGGCTTCAGCCAGCTGTTTGACATATTTCATTATATACTAATATATAGGCAAGCTTTTTAAAATCAAATCTCAAAAGTCAAAATCCCTCTGTTTTTTTTCTTCTCTATGATAATGAAAAATGATCCCAGTATAAGAGAAAGGAAGAATGGAAACAATGAGACCACAAAGAAGGAACAAAAGAGGAGTTGATTTGTGGGGAATGGATTCCCAGCTTAGTTATGTCTTACAAGGAAATGAAACCAATTAGGTGAAGATGGTCCCACCCAGTGCATTGTTTTTCCTGCAGCACAGATTCCAGCAAAAAAATATACAACCAGGCACGTGCTGCAAATGGCCGCTGTCACTTGGCCAGGGGGTTCGCACAAATGGCTCCAACCCCCGCTAAAAACAGAGTCGTCGTTCGACGACGGTCCCCGTCGTGTTAACAGTCGATCTTTTAAAGAAGGACTTCTGTGTGGGGTGCTCTAGGGTAAAAGAAGAAGAAGAAGTACAGGGGAAATAGATAAAAAAAAAAAATGCACACGGGTAGAAAATCTGGGATTTCGACCCCACTTTTATTTTTTTGTGCGTGTCTCGTTGGGCATGAAGTGCACTTGTGCACGGCGGCAGTTTTTCTTTTGTGTGTTTCCAGGAGCATCTTTTTTGGTCGGGTCGCTGACAAACAGGTTGCTACTTTTATCTTGTCATCTCCTGACTTTTTTTTTTTTGTGAACACCTTTCGAAGGGTTTGTCACAGAAACTTTTTCCCGAGCTTTGTTTTCCAGCACCATCCACGACCCCGGAACTGGATGTTCAGAAAAAATGAATAAAAATACCTCGTCCAGACCTCTTCATTGTTCAGGAAATCCGTGAATCCAGAAAAAAAGTATATATATAAGAAATAGGCACACGTACTATTCAAACAAAAGAAAATAGTCGATATCAAGCCCAACGTTTGGAAAAAATCACGAGTCTCTTGAAGAAAAAATGAATAAAACAAATGGAATTCCGTGCTTCGTTTGAAAACTGAATCAATGGGAGAAATTTCAACATTTATAGTTAGAATAATATTCTTGGCGTGTTTAATAAAAGGTTTAACAGGATTTGAGTCGTTCAAAATTGCAACCGCTGCTTCTTCAAAGTCTCTGAAAAAATATGTCCTTCGTAATTTCGTACATCTTTGACAACGTCTGTGCTAATTTTTTTTCTTCAATTCCTGCTGGAAGTCGGAAACATTGAAATTCGTGAAATGCGTAGAATATTTAGTTGAAAGTATGCTCAAGTATAATGATGACGGATAAAGTAATTTCTTGGTTTCAAAAAACCAAAAACTTTTAGAATCACTTTATTCATGGAAAGTTGCTGGAAAAAAACCCGAAAATTCAAAACCAAAATGAAGGCTTTGTATACTTTTCCAGGCTGAAAATATTTTGTGAATAATTAATGCACAAATAATTGAAATATATTCTCAATAATATGGTTTCTATATGCATAGTTTCAATTTTTACTTCATCCTTGTCTTTGAAATTAACTAAAAAAAAATTTGCAATTCATTATTCAAAATTTTCTGCCCCATCCAAAATTTTTCGCACAAACAGTTGGTCCTCATTTTTGTGAAACTTATTGTTAAAATGTCAAGTACTGCAATGACACAGGTAAAATCCAACTGAAATTATTTTAGGCAGGCAAACATTTATCCAGTTTACGCAAATGATAAACATCCCTGATGCTTATAAAGAAGATTCAAAAATCCAAACAAAAATTTAAGAAATTCCCGATTCAATGTGTATAATAAGTGAGCGGAGTATCGCATCATTATTAAAAAATTATCCGGTTTATAGAATTCTATATGCATGAAACAGCAGCAGATTCGAATAAGCATGAATGGGTACCCTTGAAAACAATAAAATTAAATCATTCCCATTACCCCATGGTTATGTTCAAGATCTTGAAAGCCCATAAAATACCCAGCATAGACCTGAATTTCTGTAATGCAGAAAGGCAGAAATCGATACTAAAAACCTCCGATCGATTAAACAGCAAAGCAACGTCTGTCACCTGAAATAATAAGAAACCTCGGGTACATTTGAACATTTCGACGTAATTCTTCCTCGAAGCCAAAGTTGAAGTACCTCTTTGAAAAATGCCATCTTATATTTTAAAAAGAATTGACACAAAAATTAAAATGTATGTATACGTGTGTTGAACACCAACGAGAAAGACGTCCATATACACATAAGAGATTCAGAGAAGAAAACGATTAGTTTACGCACGGTGTGTCGCGAACAACAAGACAAGAAGATCTCCTGCTTTAGCGTCAACGACCCAAAAAAAAAAAAAAGAAGAGGGGATCCTCAGCAGACAGACAATACGAATGGGAGAATGAATGGGTGGGATATACACATAAGAGATTCAGAGAAGAAAACGATTAGTTTACGCACGGTGTGTCGCGAACAACAAGACAAGAAGATCTCCTGCTTTAGCGTCAACGACCCAAAAAAAAAAAAAAAGAAAAGGGGATCCTCAGCAGACAGACAATACGAATGGGAGAATGACTGGGTGGGAAAAAAGAGAGGATCTCACGGATGAGCCGGACCGTGTCGGTGCTTCTGCCTGACACGTTGCTCGCGTTGCACCTATAAGTTTTGAAGTCCTCTTCCTCCAGGTTCAGAATGGTCAAGTTATACGTGGCCACGGTTTTGTATTTGTCTAAATATTCCTGAAAGACACAAAAATATTAAAGCCAGGGTCATCAATCCCACTTATTGGGGACAAATGCCACCACAATATAAAGTATGGAACACAATGAAACACAGAAATCAGTATATGGGACAGGACCAGGAATTCTGTATATGAATTCATAGTTTAAAAGGAATAAATGGATTTCACAGAATAAATAATCAAAAAAACCCTTCTTGCAGCTTGCAGGATAAGATTAGAATTTTGAGGAGGGGGAAAATGAGGCTGTGTCTGGTCAGCCACCGGTTGGTCAATTCACGGTCGCGCACCTGCTGGTTGTCAAGTGCCGGTCAGACCAACCATCAGCCAGGGCAGTCCTTGGCCTTGCCAATCCCCAACCCACCAAACCGCAGTCCAGTAGCCCAATTTTCGGGGCACCCAAACAATGGGGTGACAAGAATCATGCTGTTTTTTTCAGAATTTGGTGAGCAGAATGGTATCCAACCACAAATTATTTTTTTGCCAAATTTCAGCAATGTTAGGTTAGGTTCAGTCAGTTTATGTTTTGTTAGTTTAGGTTAGGTTAGGTTAGGTTAGGATATGTTAGGTTAGGTTAGGTTGAGTTTGATGAGTTTTTCTTTTTGTGAAAATATTTATAAGATGAATTTTTGTAAAATAAAAATAATCTGTGGTAGGATACCATTCTGCTCACCAAATTCTAGAAAGAATCAGCATGATTCTTGTCACCCAATTGTTTGGGTGCCCCAACAATGGGGTGACAGGAACGAGGTTTGGTGGACTGGGGATGGGCAAGGCCAAGGACTGCCCTGGCTGGTGGTTGGACCAACCAGCGCTTGACAACCTGCGGGTTTGCGACCATGATTTGACTGACTGGCGGATGACCGGGTACCAAATGATTTACTTCTGAGAATTTTATTTATGTTAATTAATTATTAAATGTGGGGCATCCTTGCCCAAAACCACTATATCTTAACCTTCCTAATGGGTATGATTATAGGACCATCAGATTCCCAATATTTTCTGCCAACTGGTAAAGATCCATAACATGTTTGCAGACTAAAACAGTTCTGTTTGAGAGAAGTCAGGGCAGGTAATTTAAAATATCCTGTTTTTTTTCTACCAAAATTGAGTTCAAAATCAATGAAGCAGGTATGCTGGGAAAATTTAACCAAAAATTAGAAAGGTGGGCTTGAAGAAAGGTTTCTCAGAATGAAAAAAGAAATGAAATTATTTCAGCAGGGGAAAGTTTGTCTGAAGTGTTATTTGAAAAAAGCCAACTGTCATTCTTCATTGGATACGTTCAACTGCCACCGTCTTTCCAAAATTGCAGATAATGATACAAAATTGATAAATTATTTCATGCTTCCAATAAAAAGACTTATAGAGGAAATTTTGAAATATTTTTGCTATGCCTTGAAAAACATATTGGAAGAATACTGTTATTAAAATATATTACAGCATTAAACAGTGTGTCCAAGACAAGGATTCCCTCATAGGCATGCATTATTTTTTTGCATTGAAAAGACAATTCAACTGATTATTTGTAACTGAATTGATGTCTCAGAAATTATTCCTTGTGCTAAACTTCAGTCAGATATTATGTAACATACCAGACTTTAGAAATTGTCCCAAGATTCCTAAGCTTTACCAAAGGACATTGACCACCATGAAATAATCTAGAGATGAATGTCACTGAAATGTCAAATGCAGTAGGTTGTGGAACACCCTTCAAATGTGGGCGCAACTCTTTTTCATCATTCATTTCTAAGGCATGTTCAGAATGGTGTACCTTGAAAGAATGAAGGTGAATGATTTCTCACCTGCTGAACAATATATTTGTCCTTTTTATTGTGGATGAGGACATTTTCCTTGAGCCAAACGATCATGGCTCCTGGTGATGCCTGCACGTTGCAAGACAACTTCACATTCCACCCCTCTCCAATTTCTAATATATTTTTGTTCACCTTCACTGTTGGTGCAACTGTTCATAGATGGAAAAATGATATTAGTACAGTACATTAATCAAACGCAAGAAGTGAATATTTGACTTACAATCAACTTGAAGGCGAACCATCTTCATGGAAGTTGGGGGGACATTGTTGCTGGCCAGACACAAGTAATTTCCCATGTCACTTCTGTCAGCATTTTGCAGCATCAACTCAGGTCCTACAAACTCATACACTAGACAAAAATGGACATAATTTACTATCCATGACTGAGGAGTGGAATGAATATATATTTCAGGGATTCACCTGCTTTATTGTCATCAAATGTAATAGTTTCATTGTCTTCTCTTCTCCATGTGATGGTTGGCTGAGGTATTCCTGTTGCCATGCATGTAAGTTTTGCTATACCAAACTCTGGGACTGTAACCTTTGAGGATGTCCCATCATCTAGAATCTTTGCTGGAACTGCGAAAATAAAAAGAGAGCACCTAAAATGTTGTGATCAAAGCTCTTTAAAATGTTGATGAGTCAATCAAAAATGAAAGACTCATTTCACTGAACATAAAATTATTTTTTAGAGCCTTAACCCAAGCAAAAACTTCATGAATACTCAAATTCTAATGCAGATATTTTCAATGGACCAGAGCAAATCACTATTTGCACAAGTATAACAAATATTTCCAACCCTAAGATTTATGCAAGAAAAATTCTTCGGTACTTTCCCCATCACTCCCCCATCCATTCAGCCAATTCAAAAAATTACCTGTAGCACAGAGGGACTTCCTTCTCTCTTTGTGACTTGGATGTTTTTATTACAGATGCCAACACTTTGATGAACTGTTCATGGGTATATTATTCAATGCTCCAAATGTTCTTTTTGGGTTGAAATGATACTCACTGAATTAAATTCAAGTGGCAAAACATTTTTTCATGGATTTCTGAAGAACACCAAATAAAAATTATATAATGTATGTCTTGGGGAAAACAAGACTCGATTTAGGGACAATTCACCTTGGGGACACTCTTGATGCACCAATTATGTCCGCATCTGAGAGTCTCACTTGTAATAGCAAAAATACATTTATTTGGTCTTTTGTTTTGCTATGGAGGCCATGTAATGAATAACAAGAGAGAGAGAATCAAGACTCACCAAGTACAGTCAAGTAAGCAGATTGTTCATTCTGGGAAGATGTTTTGCAGATGTACTTCCCAGAATCGTCAGGGGTCACATTCTTGATGCGTATCTTTGAGCGTCTCGAAGTCTCCTGCATCACGGATACTCTGTGATGACCGTGACTCTGTAACAGCTCAGTAGTCATAACCACTGCTGGTGAATTCCCAAACTTGTCCTTCTCCTTTATATGGATCCATACAATCTAGGGGGAAAGTACAATCACAGTACTGTATCAGTATTATACTTTCCTGGAAGTTCCATAGACAATTCAAAGTTGTGAAATAATTCAAAAATCCTTAAAGCTGACAAAGAAATAAAAGAATGGAAGAAATTCTGAAAAAGAAATGAAACGACTTGGAGAAAAACCTCTTGATAAAAAGCAACAAATGAGGCTTGCCCAGTCAAACATCTCCAAGTCAAATTTTAAGACACCAGAAACAATTGAATTATACGAGCATTGAGTTAGGGAAATAAGCATTTTTGTCATGGAAAAGATGAAAGAATTGCAATATATAGTAAATCATGGCAGAATGGGCCTAAAATTCATTTTTCAAATGAGCTGAAAATATGCTGAACTTGGAGATAGATGTTCAGTTCCCCAATTATACCATCATTTCCTTTCAAAACACATCAAGTAACTTTTTTATTGGTTTTCTCTTTGCTGTATCAATGAAATAGTAGCAAAATGCATGGGAAAATTTGAGTTAGAGATGTTTGAGAGGGAAAGTCTTCCAGTTACATAAGTTTTTAATGCATTGTTTCAAAGTGAGATGAGACAGAAACCTAAAAAAAGTTCCACTAATGGAGATATACTGTATCTGACTTAGCCCTTTTGGATGGCAGAGCATTCATGGCCATCCTGCGGCAAAGTCATAATTTTTTTTGGGGGGAAGTGGCATTTCAGTTTGATCAAAGTTCACTGAAATGCCCACAGGTTGCCAAAGCTCAAGTCATCAGGAAAAATCTGGGTACAGAAAATCCCATTGTCTCAAAAAATCCCAAATGTTAATCCTTTGCTGAGAGTACATGAAGAAATGCCTTCCAGGGAGAAATATTTTTGTTCAACCAAAGTTTTCTGCAGGACTTAGAAAAATATCAGACTTTTTCCTGACTTGGGCCTTTGCTCAAAAATCACGTATTTTTTTTCATGTTCAGCCCCAATGTTGGGGACAAACTTTTGCAAAAATATCCCAAATTTACTGCACATGAGTTAAGAAGGTTTGATCTAACAGGGTTCAACTGTATATCAGTCAATCAATCAATGAAACCCTTTGCAGATATGCACCAAATTTACACCCGTCTTGGCTTTGATAAGGAACCAGGTCTATGAATATATATTTCTTTCAGATTCCCAAGAAAGTCGGTCAAAAGTTGCATCCGTAATTCTGCCTCACAATAAAAAATAAATAAAGTATAGACACGTTACAACTATATGCACTGGTCTGGTCTCTCTAATGGATGCGACCAGGAGTGAACTGGCATGAAGCCAAGTGATTGCGACCCATGGGACCATTTCACCTCTGGGTCGCAACGGGTGGCCAGTCATCCACACATTACATGCTGCTGCTGCTGCTGCTGCTGCACAACCCCTGAATGTATATGAAGTGTTGTTACTTCTTTCCCTCCCCCCCCCCCCCCCAGCACACAGAGTCTGTCCTGCCTTTGGGGTTCCATCAACACCCCGCTGATGTGTCCCCCTGATCCCGGCCAACTTCATATTTCACTTCTCAATTTTGTCCCCTTGTTCGATTTTGGATCTTATACACATGTATATACTGTATTCCATTTGGTCTGCAATGGGTTGAGCTGAGAAAAAAAAAACATGAGTGAATTCTCTCTCTCTGCAGACCAGCACACTACAAACTTTCCCTGATCCTTTGATTTGTGTGAGGGTTCTTCTCATTTTTGCATTAAAGTACAGTGGATTCTCAATGCAAAAAATAATGTATTAAAACATTATTGATAACAACAGACTCATCGTAGGTTCCCACTCAACAGCCACAATGCACATTAGGTTTCATAACAGTTTTCCCCAAAATGATGGCCCATATGGACTGGTACATTTTCTTTACCTTTTTCTGCAGGCTAGGAAAGTTTTATGCAATTTCTGCAAACTCAAAAAGCGTTGCTTGAAAAATGTTATGACAAGCATTTAAAAATTGTTGTCATTTTTCAAAAACCAAGAACCAATTATGCAGCTTTACTGGAATATCTTCAGAAATCAGAGAAGTGGGCTTGTAAATAGGTTCCTCAGAATGCAAGGAGTCAAATAAATTATTTCATCAGGGGAAAATGTGTCAAGTGTTATCAGGAGAAAAGCCTACTTTTCTCCGTTCATAATATAAGTTCAACTGCGAAACTTTTAGATAGAGATAACACATTCCATTGCTAATTTGTTTTTTAAATTTACAATAACCCTAAATAACTGACCTCCTGCCTAAGGTATTTTTTCCTGACAGACCACCTCTGGAGGCAGTTTTACCTCCTGCCTGATGAACAAAATTCACCTGAGGATCATCTGTTGGTTTGAATTTGAAGGGTATACAAAGTAAAAAATTAAATTTTGAGTAATTGAATTTGATTTTGAGTGAGTTGGGCACCCGTACATAATAATTATAATAATAATCCCCACTGCATTGCTGCATCCCAAAAACTGGTCCTTTGGTAGAAGCCCAGCACCAAAAAATGAGTCTGGAAGGAATAGTAAAGGATTGCACAGAATGGTCATTGATTCCAACGTAATCAGCCATCAATCAGAGGCCAATATTTTACCCACAAGGATAACTACTTTCCTTCTCTTTCTTCTGTCTCAAAAACCAGGAACACAGAATTCATTCCACTGCCAATTCTTGAAGTGTAAAGAGATCTTAAGACATCTGATTGTACCATTGTGCTGTGTTTCATTTATTATTCTGATTTTTTCTTTGTTGAGACTTTTTAGTCTCTAACAGAATTTGCATGACAGACTTTTCACATGGCAGAGTAGTCTGTTGCACAAATTAAGTCCATTTTGCAATGAGCTCTGTCCAATATTCTGCAAAGATATAATATAAGAACCCTTGAGAGCATTTGCTTTGATGCTCATGAGCGGATTGAACCTGAAAAAGCCACACATTTACACACACATGTGAGAGAAGCATGAAGAAGGAAATAGCCTCAAGTGCCAGCTATTTTGGCTCTCTCGTTTATTTTATTTTACTTGCACCTTTTTTTCTATGTATGGGAGTGATGGCAAAGGGACAGAGAAAATAAAAACATATCCACATAAAACCCCCCCTGGTCCCACTCGACAGTCGACAGCGACACGGCAGCGGAAGACTGCAGTGACAGATATCTCAGGACGTCCGGCGTGTCGCACTTCTTTCTGTCTCTCTTTTCAGCGTGATGCTGGTGTGATCAGCTCTGCATGGACAACCAGATTATTCCGAAAGTTCCTACACATTTGTGGGGTTTAAAAAGCACACGAATAAATTAACCCTTCATTTATCATAGCCTTTTGAATGGAATTTGGGGAAATGGGGTCAAATGATCAGGTAAATGGAAAAGCTGGCCTTCTTCATTCCATGATCTCAGTGTGTTTCTTTCAGCAAATATTTTTTTAAAGTAATAATGAAGAAATGAGACGTATTGCATGATCTATGATTGACTGCAAAGTTGAACTTTTCTTTATTCATGCCCTAACCTAATGGAATATATTGTATGAAAAATGAAAGAAAAACTGTTTTCAAATTTTTTAAATGATTCTCAATTTTAAAAATCAAAGTTTGTTTTTTACAAAATGCGGAAGGCGTTTTTCGGGAGAAGCCAAATTTCATGAGCAATTCTGTCAGCTGAAGAGAAGTGATTTCCAGCTCATCACAAAATATATAGGCTCTTCACTTTGAATAACACTAAAAATTAAATAAAAATGACTGGAGATCATCTATTATGAAAGCTAGTGTTGCCATTGGCATGTTTCCAAATTGCTTTTGTTATTGCAAAAGCTGGGTCATTTCAAAGCATTGTGGTCATTGTTGGTCCATTGAAACATACCTTTTCCAATGTATTGACAGAGAAAATGTGAACATATGATGCGTAAAATGTCTTGCTTCAAAAATATTTAACTGATGCTTCCTTCCTTCCCATTCCTTCCATTGAGTTCTATACTCCTTTGCTTGATATTGATTTTCTATATAGAGAGAGAGAGGAAACTCGCATTTGACAAAAATTAATTTTAAAAATTTAAGAATAGCCAAAATTTCCTGAGCAGTTACCTTATTGTTGCACAAAGGGGCTAAAAATGTTTGCATTATTTTAATTCTGCATTCTACAATTTAATTTCACTGTAAAATACTGATGCTGACATGATGAAATTTGCAACAAAAATTAGGTTTCACTTTTAAAATTGAAATTTTTTGCAATGAAAAAATGTTTATTCTCCACTAAAAGAAATTTGAAAAATAAACCTTCATGTTTACCCAAGCCGAAACCTTATCACAACCCCAGCACCACAGAATGGTGTCCCCCTTTCCTTCTATACAGCATATATGGGAGTTACTGATGTGGCACTTTTGGGGTGAAAAGGGGACCTACAGGGGAAACAATAAGTGACCAGGAACCCATCGGGGTTGTTTGTCTTTTTTTTGGCTCCTGATAAAGTC
The DNA here is from genome assembly GCA_905338405.1 of Notodromas monacha. NCBI lineage: Eukaryota > Metazoa > Arthropoda > Ostracoda > Podocopida > Cyprididae > Notodromas > Notodromas monacha. The sequence goes on along the minus strand of CAJPEX010000227.1, from coordinate 94,025 downwards.
TGCATTGTTTCTTCGCAACATGTATATATATCTCTCTCTCCTTTTGGCCTGCATTTGGTGATGAGGAATTGATTGGTTTTGGACTGCTTTGTCACTGTGGATTTGCTTTGGTCAGTCAGTCGGTTAATTGAATCTCTGGTGGCTGTTGATGGTTATAAACATACCAAAAATTAGTGAAGACAAACAGTCACGTGTCATAAGAGTTATAGTTTAACGAATAATCTTTTTTAAGTTTAGAAACAAAAAGTTAAGGTTTGAGAAAAGACTAAAAGTTTGTGTCGTCACTTACGAAAAGTTTTACCTTTTTTATGTTCATGCATATTTTATTACCAATAAACATTTCATTATAATGCAAGGAAGTAAAAAGGAAAGTATGAAAATGACTTTCACCTTGTAATGTTCAGAAACATAAACTGTTGGAATCTTTTCACTCAAATTTGAAAATTTTACAAAAAATTACATTATTTTACCTTTTGCTGATGACATGAAAAATGAAAGCAATACATGCTAAAAAGTGTATCATGAAAAGATCTAGTTGCCAAAATGACGTGGTTTTAATAACAGAATAACTTTTTGAAGTAGGAACAAAATGTCTTTGAGAGTGCTGGACCAAATTTTTTTTCTCAGAGAAATCCATGCCATATTCACTTCTTCAGGAGATTTCACACTCATGGGGGACTTATGTGACATGTTTCCCTAATTATTGAACATATTTCTACTTCTTGCTACCATACACTGTATCTACTCAAGTACCATGCACACCTTTTTCTAGAAATTGAGGTAGAATAATAGGGTGCGCGTGGTACTCCAGGATAAATTTTAGAGAAAAATGCCCAAAACCAGTGCCCCTCACATCCAAATAAGAAAATTGAACAGGAAAAGTGTGGCTCCAAGTCTCTCCCTGCATGAGGAATAATGGCTCAATTTGTTTCATCCCTTGAGATGCAACAGGAAGTAAAGGATGGGAGTAATATTCATCTAATTGAGGAAGTTGTCTTATATTGCAAATACATTTTAATTGCTTCTGTGGATGGAAAAAGACAGAAAGACAAAATATTGATGAAGAAAAATGAATTTACACCTAAAACATTTTCAAATTTCAACTTAATTACACATTTTTTGATTTTCAGCAACAACAAAAAACTGGGGTGCGCGTCTTACACAGGGATAAGTTTTTTAACTAATTTCTGGTGGAAAAATGGGGGTGTGCGCCATACTCAATGGCACGTGGTACTCAAGTAAATATGGTACTTAAAAACTAACATTTTCATGATCATCATATACAGTGGTACCTCGCACTACCAACGTAATCTGTTCCAGGGCTACGTTCATAGTGCAAAACGTTCTTTATGCAAAACACAATTTCCCATGGACTTGTATGGGAAATTGTTTAATTTGTTCCACAAGATGAGGAAAAAAAAGAGAATTTTTTTTTCTTGCAAAACGCAATTCTGTACTGTTTATCTTTGACCCTTGTCACATGCAATGACAGGTAATTGACCATTATTGCATCTGACAATGGTCAAATGACTATTGTCTATTATCTCTATTGACTATTATCTCAGAACAATCGTCTCAGAACCCTTTTAATGCCACAAAATTTTAAATTCCACACAAATTTCTGTGTTCTGAGACCATTGTCTCAAAACACATAGATCATTTTTTGTACTACAAAAAAGAAAAATTTCGTTTGTAGTACAAAGTTTTTAATGCAAACAAGGGGGAACATATTCACCCATGTTCGTAGTATGAAATTCGTTTGTTCTACAAGGGTGAAAAAAATTGTTTTTCCCAAAAAAAAGTTCATTAAGCGGAACATTTGTTCTACCAGGGGTTTGTAGTGCGGGGTACCACTGTACATTCAGCTTCAAATATTTCCTATAAGGAGGGAATATATTGGAGTCATGGAAGTAGAAAAATTTTCTTCAGTGCATCATTTACTACCTGGAATGCATAACTATAAATTTAAATATTTTTCAGTTTTATTTCCTGTGTCTATTCCCTAAGCCCAACGCAATTGGCTGATGAATCCCTGTTGATACACCAACGTATATACTAGGCATGGATATTATCAACTTTTTAAGCTGGGAATTATGTAAGCAAGGGGTTCAGCATGCTCCCAGCTAAGCATTAGCTGGGTAAAAATTCAGAGAGAATCTTTAAAGAGAAATTGTATATAGCCAATAGTTTATCTTGGTCCTCTAAAATTTTTGAAAAGAGTCATTCCATCAAATGTTATGAATCCCAAATTGTTTTGAAGCTCACTTCTATAGCTGAGGGATGCTGAGCATAAAGAAAAGAAGGTGCTTTGGTGATGCAATAACCATCAATACATTTATACTGCAGTAACTGCACCACTTATTGGACACTTGAAAACTGAGTGCATTAATTGGTATCTTCCACAGTAAACAAATTTTCAGATGCCAAAAAAGGTGTGCTTCTTCCTGAAATTCAGTGTACTCTATGCAAATACTTTAGGTTTGGAAAATGGAGCTAAACTGTTGCATGCTGACATTTTTGAAGTGAATGATAGGTAATTACTCAACATTATATCCTTGGGATATTACAAAAGGAGTCCAGGACCCAGAATGACACTTCCATGATACTTCTTTTTTTTTGTTGCTGAAAATAGTGCAAATTTGGAGCTAGGAATAAGGCTCCAAGTCATTCCCAAAGGGCACATCCCAGAGGACATTATGAAGCCAAGTTTTGTTGCGGGTTATGAATTCTGAATATTGCCTTTCCGGGGGGGCTGCCATAGGAAAACTTTCGCATTGAGATGCAACAAGTTCTTGCCTTATTGCTGCCCTTATCCTCTTGCCCTCACGTTTCCAGCCTATTTGTGATTCAATATTGCGGAAACAAGACCGGAAATGATTCTAATTCAATTCAAAAAAACTTGTTTTTTTCCGTCCCCATAGCAGGAAGTTTCTTCACTGGGATGGGAGTGAGTTCACGTGCACTGTTTTTATGGGCTGGTGATGAGTTAAATGCTGCAGAAAAGGCGGTTCCGGGGACGGATGAGAGCATTTTTCTTTGTTCTGGGGGCAAAAGTCGTAAATTCAAGGACCATTTGCAGCAGAATATCGAATCAGATTCTGCCCCCGGGTGCTGGTTCAAACTGCAGCAGTTGCACAGGCTGGAATGAAGAATAATGTGATTGTTCAAAAAATGAAGAGAGGATGAGAGACTTGATTCCCTCTGCTTTCCTGAAATAGTGTCCCCCAGTTACTCAATGGAATCTCTGGGCATTTGTTTTCCTAATGTTGAGAGTTTGCAGACCATTTGAAATGGCAGTAGACACTTCAAAAATTGTGTGAGACCTGGCAGATACATGCATGCATCAGAAAGGGCATCCTGAATATCATGAAAAACCAATTAGCAAGTCCTTCTTCAATTATCAGCAAATTATCAGGAAATTTGAAGAACAATAAAAATTACTTGGGTTTCTGAGTATTTTTTCAGCATTGGAATAATGCACATTGTAACTATATGAACTCCTGAATACTGTATACAAAAAATTCAATTCCATTCCATTCCTTGCCGAAAAAATCAAATGCCCTGAAAAATATTACCATTACAATTGTATTCTCTGCTAAGGATCTGTGTATAGGAATTTCTTGAAAAATAACTTGAATTCCAAAAAAGTTATTGTCTTTGCCATTTATTCACAGTAAATGTTTCAATACCACAGTTTTTCAAGCATGGAAAAACATCTCAAAAGGCCACAAAAACAAGATCAGGGTTATATGCAGGTTCAATTTAAAACAATGTCATCCCAGCAGCCGACAATTTGGGAATAATCCACTAACAAATTATTTGAAATGTATTAAAGTTCTCCTGAAGACCAAAAAAGTTTGTGATTACAAGATTGTACTGCGCAAATAATCATGATTGCAACTGTATTTGCATGTGTACTTTTGGAACTTTCAGACGCATGTCATTACTCTCATTAGTCAATAATTTCAATGTAAATTGTAATAATTGTTCAATATATTTCTGAACCAAAACAAATGCAAGGAAAAAGGCACTATACCAAGAGTTATCTGAACATGTTTCTGTCTACAAAAATATCAGGTAGGATTATCCTTTAGAAAAAGGAGTCTCCAACTTTTTCAGCATTCATCTTATAGGAAATTAGATGGACTCACATAACCAAATGAGGTTATCCAACAAGAGCAACAAAAAAAAAAGATGTCCAGTCCTTGTCACAGGGTGGTTTAATGACCTTAAAGCATACAACACGTCATCCCCACACTTTCCAAACAGAAAGCACACATGCTCTCATAAAGTACATATACTGTGGCAAAGAAATCAATAGCCTCTGCAACCCCATGTCCCCCTCCTCATCTGCACCCCAGTAAGTTACACAAGAAAGGTCATCCGCAGCAATAAACATTAGTCTGGCAAATGCCTTCCTCCCCCTGGCTCACCAGGGGGGCATCCATGGAATTCTGCTCCATGCCCCCTTGTATAGTGAGAGAGACAGAGAGGAAGAAAGAGCTCATCATGGGTAAAGTGCAAATGCCCTCATTCAAAAAGATCTTGGAAATAAAGCATGCAATACATATATTGAAATCTATACCGTATCAAGTGTTATGACCATGCAGAAAATGAAGATTTTAGATGTCCCATGCCATATGCATGGAAAAGCATTCAGAGCTCAGGAATTTGCATTAATGTTCATTATTTTTTCCATCAGTGCTCAGGTATCAAACAATTGATCTCTCTGACACTGATGTTCCAAAGAAATGTCTTTGAGTAAATGAGCTGTCATGGAGCCAGCAACAAAAGTTTGAAATTAGTAAAGAAAACTCATGGGGATCAAAAGAGAGAAATTTCATACAGAATTTGTGTATAATTGACCATTCAAAATCAAATCAAAGATATTTGAACTAAATTTTCTTCTGCAGAAAGTAAATAATTCAGAACTAAGCACTTCAGCCCAAGTTTGAACATGAGCAGATATTTCTCAATTTTCTCATGAAAAGCTGAAATAAAATCCTTCCAGAAAAAATCTTATTCTGTTTAGTTCGCAGGCATATGATTACTTCCAAAGTTCCAGGAATGATACATGCCTTCTGAATTTATCCAAAAATTTAAGCAAGACACTTATTTGTCCATTTGCTGCCAATACCATTTAGGAACCTTTCGTAATTGGCATACTTGTGTATTGCATTAATGCATTCACAAGTAGCAAAAGGGAAACTTGAATTTAAATACAGTGAGATCCCCATATGTGGACACCTTGACATGTCAACAATTCAACATAGCGACACTTATTTTCCTGTAAAAAAGGAATAAAAAAGGCCCAACATGTGCACACTGATTTGACAAATGGACATTGTGTGATAAAATTGCAAAAAAGTTTCAGGAAAAATTACCAGAAATATATATCATACCGTTAAATTGATGTCAGAAAAGTTCTTTGGCATTTCTCTCATCAATGTACAATCCATTTAGCTGATTTCAAAAAATTACCTCCAGCAAAGAGGAAATTCCTTCTCTCTTTTTCACTTGAATTTTTTTTACGGAGAATCCCAACATTGGTACGTACTTTACAGAGGTATCAGTATTCAATGCTCCAAATTTCCAAACTGATTCAATTGGGAGACACATTTTTTTTATGAAATTATGTTGAGTATTTTGTCCATAAAACACCAATTAAAATTTTATAATGTAAGTCTTATGGAAAATAAGACATGACTTATAGCCCTTGGACAGCAGAGGGTTCTTTCCCATTGCTGGCCAAAATCGGATTATTTTTGTATGCTGTGGAATTTTAAGTTTTCTGAAGGTCAGAAAAGACCTTCCAGGTGGGCTGAGGCAAAGTTGGGATTAATCTGAGAAAAACCCATTGCTTAGCATAGGATTTTTTTCAATTTCCCACAAAATTTTTCTGTGCAAAAAGAAAAAAAAACATTGGATTTTTCCCCAACTTTGTCCTGCTTAAATTCCTGTTGCTCTTTTTTTAATTTTCTGCCCTGAGGTGTAACAAAATTTTACAAAAATAGTCCGACTTTGCCGCCCAAGGGTTAGGGACACTCTTGATGCACCAATTACATCTGCTCCTCAGGGTCTCACTGTAAATCTTGTTTTTCAGAGCGCTTTATATAAGAAATTAAAAGGTTATGAATCATGTTTACCCCAGCAGCATTGACTGCCTTTTACAAAACTTATATCTTCCGATTTTCAGAATCATGCATCAAAATTTGAGGAATATACTTCATAGCACAAGACTCCTCCTTGAATGATTTAGGTCGCGATGGGCTTATGATGAGATGGGAATTTGTGCCTGCACCCGCGCTGAAAGCCGTTCACAGCTGACAAGATGAAGAATACCCTGCCATTTCACAGCCGAATATTCCCCGGTTTATCTCAGCTTTTGTTGCTGTCCTGGGCCAGCAATCAGGACACATCACCCAACACACAGGGGGTGGGACGAAATAGAAAAATAGCGGGGGTATCGCTGACATCTTCTCTTTATCTATTCCTCATCCCCCTCCTCTTTTCACATTATGATTTCTGATGCATGAGCAGAAAATGTGGTACAAAACGGAAATAACCTAATGTTTTCTACAGGTTTGATTCAAGAGACTGTCTTGAGATGCAAAGCTGATCATTTGCCAGTTGAAGAAGGTCTCATGATTCCAGGGTTCATTGGAGTGTCAGTCTTCATCCACAGTGCATAGGCTTATACCCACATTTTTGTTTTATGGAACCCCCCTTTTTAGCTGCATTATAGAAGCGTTTAGTGTCCCTTGTGCATGAGGGAGGTCATATATACCAGGGGTGTAATATATGTTCCTGGAATAGAAATTGAGACAGCATAAAAATGAGCTGAAAAACAATCATATTGCTCTTAAACACAAACCTTCGCTGACACATGAAAAAATGCAGCCTTGTTTGACATATATTCCCATGCATATTTGGTATTATCACTCTCCCATTATTCTCCTCTTCAGTCAAAATATGAGGCACCCATCTTGCAATTTTTTTGGCGTAACCCAGGTTTCCCTTCAGATTTCTTGAAGTTGACGTGGAATTAATTTTTAGGGATGATGTCATTATTTGATGAATAATTCCACAATTTTAAATAGGAGCCACCTTCAAAGCTGTCACTTGGGATGAGAATGTTATTAAAAAAAAAAACTGATCAAGGATCTGAATGGTGCCCCCTGAATTAGTGCTAATCTTCCCTTCTTGAAGATGAAATCCCTTATGAGCCTTGTGAACCAAACCTGAGTTTGGTTCCCAGGCTCCACGAAAACCAGTAAAATAGTTTCCTTGAAAGTGGTCAAACTTGACCTCCAGAAATAATTCAAAGAATCAACCTGTTTTCTGACCATCCCTTTTTCTGAACATTGTGCATGGTGCGGCTGATTTGAACTGATTTCCAGAGAGAACCTGCTGTTAGCAACTTTTTAAAGTGTCCATGAATTTGTCCCTGAAATATTTTGTTCATCAGCTCTTATCTTGAAAAGCAGTTTCCTGTTTTAATAAGGCAAGACAACTAACTTTTTTTCTAGGATTCAAGTCCAGGCCACAGCCCTGCTGATTAATTTGTGAATCAATTAAACTAAGTTTCTCTTTTCTGAAAGTTTTGTTGATTCAATCCTGCGCTTATCAAGCAAGATTTCTTCCCAAATCAAATGCGAATTATGTGAATAGCTTATTTTATTCCAGAAATGTGGTGGCTGTGAAGTTGGCTGTTGATAAAATTGGCAGACTTATTTTGAATAATAAGGAAATAATAGAATGAAAATGCCAGAAAAAGTGAACCAATTTTTACCTAAAATTAAATTAGCTCAGGAAAAAATCAAGCTGTGGCAATGAAAAAGTTCCCAAAAGAAAGCTGGTTCAATTCCCTTTTGAATGTCATATACTTGTATAGTGTCAGGTGCATGGTATGATCAAAAACATTTTTAATGAAAACTTTCAACAACAAAAGTTGTCAGGCAACTTCTTCCACTAGGGTACCATTCTCCTGAGATGTTTTAGGGATAAATGTGGAGCAGGACCATTAGTTTAAATAGGACACATCAGGGTGTCTTCAAGAGGGTACACACATTTCCTAAAGTTAAGAGAAGGGGTGAGATATGGTGAGATACCAAGAAAATTGAGTAGTGGAATCTTGCTTCACTCCCAAATCCTGATGCAAGCTTGCTGAGTGCCATCCTCATGGCACTCATAAAATCATTTAAACAAACAATTTGATGCATCTTGAAAGGAAGTGCAAGACTAGTGGAGCAAATGAACCTCTGCCTCCAAGTTTAGCAAGGTTTAAACTCATTAAGGATTAATTTTAGGCCCAGAATATCCTCATTTATGATTACCTGCACTGTTTCAACTTCCCCTCACAACAAAAGTATTGGTTTCCTTAACTGAAAATCTCCAAAAATCCTCCCTAAGTCAACACCTCAGCAGAGAGTTTAATTTGTTTCCTAGTCCCTAGAAATTTGACTTACAGAGGTTCAACTGGTCAAAAAATAGCATTCAGCGCATTTGGTTAAAGAGTGAAGTGCACAGTTAATATTGAATAATACATTAATCCCCTGACCACAAAAATTCTGTACTGTACTAAGCCCTGGGAGGCTTTAATACCAAAAACCAATCCCAAATTTCTTGCAAGACAAGAGAATACTATGCAATGTTTTTGCTGATTCAGACAAAGCGAACCAATCCAAGACCAAATTCTGAGTTGCTCATGGAAAACACCTTTCATTCTTTTCCCCCAATAAACTGAGCAGAAATGCATTCCACCATGAGACTTCCTGCTGATTTGATCTGCAAAATTTTTGAAGTGTGATCTGTTGATTTGAACCCGTCCTTGTTCACTTGTATTTTCATTTGCATGCTGCTCAAGTGTTTGAGTTGATTAAATTTTTGTTGTTTGGGGCAATTCTATAAACTAAATAACTTTTAGGGGGAGTTTCTGTTGAAACTGCCAGCCAGTCACAGGGTGATATACCTGTTCATTCTTTTTTATTTTTCTTGTTGATTAATCTTTGTCCTCAACAACATTGAAGCCAGTTTTACTTTGTGATTCATTTCTGTTTTCGTGATGGTGTCATGATTGCATGAATCTTAATGCTCTGTGGATGTATTTTTTTTTTACAAAAATCTTGCAACAATGTCAACCAGAAAATGATTGATAACATCTGAATGGTAGCAGAGACACTTTTCGCGGTCTATTTTTCGTTTTGGAATTGGACTTTTCAGGAAGAAGTGAGGTCATAAAAAAAACGATGCACACATAATCTCATGACGATGCCGATGCGAACATATCATTGTCTGTTATCAAGATAAATGATATAAAGGTAGGAATACGTATATTTTTTTTAATTATTCCAAGAAAAAATCACAATAAAACTTACGCCTTTGTCGGAAGGAAGGGCGTCGAATTCGCACGAAAAAGCTGCGTCTCGTCCCAAAACCGATGTGACATTTTCCATCATAGCTAGACTAGCTGTAAATTTAAAGAAAAAGAATGATTGAAGATCATTCAAATCCTTTCTGCACATTCCAGCAAATCCAAAAGCAATTCGTATTTCACCTGGGATGATCCAAACGGTTTGCAAAAATAAAACCACCGCCACGTAAACCGCGTTTGAATCCATACTGGTGATGTCGAATCAATAAACTGCACTTCACTCAAGTTTCAAGCATTTTCACTTCTTTTTTTCCGAAAAAAAATTACGAACGTCTGGATGTTTCGCACCAAATTTCTGAAAATAAAACAAATTCAATAGAGTTAGCAATCTTATGTCTGGTGATTGTGAATATGGAGTTTTAGCGAGCGTACTTTCCAATTTTTTTGGCGTGAAATTATGCAATATAAAGGCTTTTTTGAGATCTTGAAACAATATGAAATTTTAAAAAAAAAATTTTAATAATTACTGACATATTTTCGAGTCTGCCGAATAAACCGCGATCGAATCCAAGGTGCTGATGTCGAATCTATAAATAACTTCTCTCCACAAAATCGTCAATGATGTTATTACTTTTTTTCCTAAGAAAGTATTCAACTCCTAGATGTTTTGAACTATGCATTTCTGATGATAAAAACCCATTAAGAGAGTCAAAAATCGCATGTATCTGTGGATTCCGAATGGAGACTTTAAAAAGACTACAGGACAATTGTTCAGAGTTAACTTTTGCTTTGATGTGAAGGCGTTTTTGAGACCTTGAAGCAATACGTAAAACATTGTAATATTCATTATTATTATTTGTGAATCAGCTGATAGCTAATTTTTTTTCTGATATTTTTTTTTTTCAAAGTGTAGAAACATATATTCCAGGCAAAAGATACACAAGGGTTTCGGCCACCGTTCAACTCACTGCGTGTATATGAATAGGACTCCAGGGAATGTGGCAAGAAGACCCCTGGGTCTTCTTTCCTTTTCCCTCTTATTCTCTCTAATGTTCTTCGTGTCCCTAATATTTTTCTGGTTTTTTCCGCCTTTCAGAATTTGCACGAATTTTTTTTTGGCCTGCAAGTGAAGCTTTTAGGCTGATATTCTCGCGGCAGGAAAATAAAAAGAAGAAGAGGAAGAGAAGGAAGACGTTGAAGCGTGAAAGCGGATGAATAACACCAAGGGCACCAGGTGATTTTCATCTCGGGAAATTTGCCTACGTCGCAAAAAAGTACAGGAAGCAGGTGGATTCTTCATTTTTTTTTTATTCATACGCACACACTGGGAAAAAGTTTCACTTGTTTCGGGTTTTATTGCCTATAGAAAACTGATGTTTGCGATTGAAAATATCGTCGGATGAATTTCATCAGGAACTTCAAGGCAACTGTATGCACAGAAAGATTTTTTCTTATTCGAAAACAATTCTTCCTGATATCTTCCGAAAATTATTTTCCATCTTTCGCTTTGTCCCGACAATCTTCTGTTCGTGCAAATTTAGGAAAAATACATTGAGAAATACGAGCTTCGGGTATATATTGTATTGTCAAAAGCATGTCATTTATTTTGCAACTTTTTCTTTAATTTGCGAGGAGATCGACTTAAAATGTTCACTACCTTGGAATTTTTGGAATCCAGCAAAAACTGATTGAAGAACGATAGTTTTCGTCTTAAAACAGGAGATAAACGTGTTGAATTTTCTGGAGCAGGGAACCATATTTTTTTTACTGGTAAAAAATATTAGAAGGAATGCATACGCTTTTTTTTCGGAAATGCCTCAGTAATCTTCAGCTGTAATTATTTTATTCGCATTAATTGCACTGTTTGCATTACAGTATTTCTTGGATTTTCCTGAAATCTAGAAAAAAATTGATTCAAGAGCAAGAGTTTCAGTCGAAACGTTCGAGATGAAACAGTTCGGGGAGGTTGAATAATTTTCCTGGATTAGAGAAAAAATTTAAAAAAAAATTGACACAAAGCGATTGGATGAAATTCATAGCTTTATATTTTGAATTGTTACAAATGCACCTGTATTCGTCTGTTGAAATCCCTCGGCATGCAATTTTCACACTGTTTCAGCAGAATTTTCCTGAAATCCGTAAAAATTGTTCATAAGCGGCTCTTTCATATATACTCTTCATGTCCGTATAGGAGGTAAATATTTCGAGAGAATTCAAACAATATTTCTGGAGCAGGCAACAAGTTTTTGTAATTGACAAAAACTCAAAGATAGAGATTGCACGAAAAGCACACGAGTTTTTGGTTGGAAATGCCTCTTTAATAGTAACATAAAAGTACCGTATTCACTGTTTCTCATGAATTCGTCGTCGGGATGAGAAAATGTTGCTGAGATATTTAAAAAAAAAGTTTAAATGTAGGAAAATAATAAATTGCGTCACTGTATGATGGAGATGAGAAGCGACTGCTTCAGACCCGAGCAGAGAGCTGACTGCGATCGGCCTAGCCAGCAAGGGATCCTTTGGGGGGATCCCTGGAGAGGATCTTTGAAGAATATCCCCGCCATGCATGGCGGCAAACCCACCCTCGGTCTGGGCCGCGCCTCCGCGCACCTCCTTGTCCAATTGCCGCTTGTGTCCTTGAGGTAGAACCCGACCATTTCAACCCCATCCTTTTGGGGGTCAACCAGGTCACTTATTGTGTGATGGGGGCTGGGGAACCCGCAGAAACGAACGTGCGCTGGCAACATTCGATATAGTAGCAGTAGTAGCTTCTGGATCCAGCACCAGTCAGGTGAAATAAATGAATATTAATATATAAATTATGCTAATATATCTTTCGAGAATCAGTGAACTTTTAAATGCATGTTCGATGAACCCTTGGACAGTGGAGGATTCTTTCCCATTGCTGGCTGAAGTCAGATTACTTTTGTCTGCTGGGGCATTTCAAGTTTTCTGAAGGTCAGAAAAATCCTTCCAGGTGAGCTGAGGCAAAGTTGGGATTAATCTGCAAAAAGCCTGTTACATAACATACCAATTTATTTTCTTGCAAAATTTTTCTGAGAAAAAAAAAACATCAGAATTTTTCCTGACTTTTTCAAGTTTTTCCTCACCTCCCTGTTGCCATTTTTTCTTTTCTTTCATCAAGCGTGCAGCAAAGTTTTGCAAAAATAGTGCTGCCCAAGGGTTAATAATAATCAATGTCATCAGGCAAAGTTCCTGGCAGTCATTGCTGTGAGAATTCATTTTTACATACTGTCTTATTTATTTACACAGGTAGTATCTTGCATTTCAACCCTCATCCATTGCCAAACTAGGATCAAATTGTGAAAATGGTCAAATTGTGAGACACTATATAAAAGCAAGGGTAAACCACACAAAAAGCAGTAGAAAAGAGGCCAAAGCAGGTCAAATTTCAGGAAAGAGGTCAAATTGTGAGTCAACCTCCAAGGAAATTTGACCTTTAAATTGAGAGACAGTTGCATTTTGTGAGGTTAAATTGAGTCGAGTGAGGTTAAATTGAGGTTAAATTGAGGTTAACCTGTCGCATGAAAATTTGATGTTCTGCAATTGGACCATCATGCAATTTCACCATCAAATTTGCTGGGACATTGACTTGCAATTCAACCTCTTGCCCAACAGTTTGGCCTGCAGAGAGACTCAAAATGTGATAGTTTATACAGAGAAAACATCAAATTTGACATTGTCTCACAATTTGACTACTTTGCAATTCAACTGCTTTGCAATTTGACCCTCACTGGTAAGGGATTATGATCAAATTGCAGGGCAACACCTGTATATTGGGTTTGCAGCCAATCACAAACATTTCTTGAGAGTTTTGCTCCAAATTTGCTAATATACCTAGACTCTCCCTGAACCAAAATTGAAGGACTAAGAAAAATAATTGTAGACACCCTCTTTAACATGGGGAGAGAACCCTAAGAGTCTAAGAAAAAATTGTTACACTGTGCAGAGAAACAACTTTTCTACAAGGTTCTTGTTGAGAGAGTTCACCTGCATATTGAATTTCTCCTCAATTCGGGATCCTGAACGTTCAGGTACACTTTAAAGTATTAAATTCGAGCTGAATTCAACGCAGCAGATTTTTTGAAGTTTCACAATGAAGGTCTTGCGCTTGTCCAAATTATTTCAGTCAGCAGAAATAAAGCTTTTCCTGCTGATTTTCGCTTGTTCGCAATGAAAACATTCTTTTCCCTGGAAATCGATCAGCATTTATATGAATATATGAGAATTCTTTGAAAAATAGAATCGATATGGCAAGAAAGAAGCCTAAATCAATTTCCATGCTGGATACGAAGCAAAAAGGCGTGAAAATATAACATGAAAATCTTTTTTTATTAAAATAATTGAATGCCAAAGGATTCTGTGCATATAAATATAATCTTTGAGCATATTGCGATACAATTTCAGATCTGAATCACTAACAGTAAATGCAAATAATGAACATAAGATGCAAAGTCATTTTTAACACGTTTTTATTAACTCGCTCTCTTGTCTGTTTGTTTGTCCGGATCAAATTTTGCAACTCAAATTTTGCTCACTTCCTGACTAGCTAGCAAGTCACGTTTTTATTAACTCGCTTTCTTGTCCGTTTGTTTGTCCGGATCAAATTTTGCAACTCAAATTTTGCTCACTTCCTGACTAGCTAGCAAGCTGAAACTTTCAGGATAGCTTAGAAACTGATGACAATGCAATCTTTTGTAAAAAGAAAAATTATAAGAATATTTTTTAAAAAGAATAAAATAATTATAGTAGATTAAAAAATTAATCTAAAAAACCA